>JAJJMA010094948.1:0-13925 GCA_023529015.1 Papaver nudicaule
AAGGGATTGTCAGGTCCAAGATTTGCTTATTTGAAGAACAAATTGAGAGTTCTGCCGGCAGCCCACATCAATTTGCGGGGGGCTAATAGCGGTGTCTGATGCTAGTCGATCTTAACCGTACAATCTTATTTAGATTGATGTAATCCTGGCCCTTTATTCCGTGTCTTGACAGCTGTCTGTTTACAGGCTGTCACCACCGACTTTCCCATTTATTTTCTGTTTATAATCATTGTACCGGTGTGTCGGTTACAATTAAGTTTTCTGTTTTTTCATTTCCTCTCTTTCTGTGTCTGTAATAACTCAATCTCCATTAATGGAGTTTACATGATATTTGTTTCTTTCTCTGATTGAAATCAATTGAAAAAGAAGGGGTACCGAAATACTACCAACTTTTCGTTTTTGGCTCGTGAGTCTTATGGTAAAGAGTTTGGACGATCTCAAAAATCAATATCCAAACCTCTAACCGGAGTAATCTCGACAGTTAGGTAATAACGTACTACTTGGTGCTTTAATTATAAATCAGAGTTATAATGCGGAAAGTAAAAGCACACAAGACACCAAACGTTTTTTTAACGAGGAAACTGCCTTGCAGAAAAACCTCGGGACCTCGTCCAGTTTGAACACCGCCCAGTACAAACTGACTACAAACACTAGCCTACTATAAGACTTCGGTCTGGGATGTAGCAGAGACCAACTCAAGCCCTCCAAGCGAATTGGCTACTGTCACCTTCCTTACGTCTCTGGATCCCCCACAGATCGTCACGCACTTGATTCCCCTAGCTGACGTCCTTTACAGGCCTAGGAGTTGCTTTGACCGATGTCAAAGGCTTTTGTCAGCAATACTGGGTTTTAATCCAAAACTGTTGACTTATGGTGTAACTGTCCTCTATCAGTTTACCATAAATAAGATGACTTCCTTCGGATTGTTAGATCCAGGTCATACGGAAGTCTACTTAACAAATCGAGGCTGACACGCTTTCCCAGCAATGCTCAATCTGTATCTACCTCAGTTATACACGAAGAACCACTTAAGGAACTTATATAACTGGAGCCAACTAGGTCTTACAACACCGAGTGCAGCCGTGCGTTGCTACCTTTCCAACCTTGTTGAGTAACGTATCAGTTCTTGAATAGCCGTATAGCAGAAGAGACGGACTTTAGAATAGACAAGAACGTGATCAGGTTACCAAGGTGACAGGTTAATCCGATTTCAACCAAAGATGGTTTCAATCTCCTACCTGTGCTTCCCAACTCTCAAAGGAAGTCTTTATAGTCGTAGGGAGTTCCCAGAGGAGCTGCAACCTATAGAGGATGACTATACCACAACAAGCTTTCACCGAAGTGAAAAGAGTTTACGCTACCTTCCCTAAGGACCTTCACGTATGCTTGATGCTTGCGGTATTTGTCCGTAGACACCTCTATTTATAGCACTCAATAAGATAGGTTGCTTTGGAATTAAGCAATCAATTACTTGTCCCACAAGTTAAGGAAACCCTAAACTTGCCAACCAAGTAATACAGATTAATCTCAATTGAAATTCCTTTTTAGATTTATCTGCCAAGTGTTTTGTTGGCTCTAAAACACTTCAAGATAGGAATCCAACAGACCAGAGATAATCTTATCTTATTGACTCATTGAGAATCGTTAGATGGAACACAAAAGGTATTTATGTTTCACACAAGTCCATCTAAGAGATAAAGGAGTTGGAATTTGACTCAAAGTGAAAATCTAGAAGATATTCACGCAATTCGACTTTCCAGAAACTTCCCTGCGTCAGGTACACGTACAGGTACGTGTACTAATGCGACACAGGAGTTTTTCTGGTCCAGGTACGCGAAACCGGTTCGGGTACCGTCCAAGTCAAATTTAGGTCAAATTCTGAATCCGCTGGAAGAACTGGGCTGAGCCAGAACTTAGACATGAGAATGTCCTCAGCTATGATCCATGGACTCTTTGCTCAAGAGTACTCCTTAGATTCATCCATATCCAACATAACAGTTTGCAAGCAAACCATTGTAATGGACACATGGCATCGAATCTATCTCATATGTTCTTGATTCACAGTATTCGTGGGATCAAATACTGGTCATGACATAAAGCCATGTTACACAAGAACACGATCTCAATCGCTACATTACTACTAAAGTAGTCGACTATATTTCGAAAGAATAGAGAAAGTAGAATAGAAGAATAATCCGTAAAGTCATAACTCCTACTAACCTTTTGTCGATGAAGAATAATTGATGTCTTCTTTGTCTTCACAGTCTTCGTCTTCAAGGTCTCTACTACTCTGTCTATATCCCATTTCCGAAATCTAAACTCTAGTAGGCTAAATCAAGAATTGTATTTTGACACCTAAAACTGACAACTAGCTTGACATACCAACGCTAGTGGGTTTGACCGGACAATGCCCTAACATCAATCACTGTTAGTGATTATATTATGGTATCAGACTAAGAACTAATTGTTCTTAGGTTTTTCGATCCTGATTTTTTCTTTCAATTTCCGCTTGCAAAATTCACAAATCTTGATTTCATTTCTTGATTTCTAGTTTTTCTGTTCTCAGATCTGTTTGTTTTCTGTTAATGATTCACGAATTTCCATCTTCATCCATGTCTGACCTTGAAAATCCAACCGCAATTACATTTTCCAATCTCTCTTCATCTCAATTGAACAATCTTGTTCATCTTAAACTTACTGAAGATAATTTCATCACTTGGAAAAATGTTTTAGATCCAGTAATCCAACGATATCGTCTACTCAAATATCTTGATGGATCGTACAGATGTCCTCCTCAGTTTACTTCACCACGAAATCAAACAAATGGAGTTATCAATCCACTTTATACACAATGGCTAGATGAAGATGCAACTATTCGGATGTGGTTAAATGGGATAATCTCTGATGAAGTTCTGCCTTACTTCTCTAGATCTACTACAGCTTATCAATTGTGGTCAAGTATTGAAGAAAGACTAGGAAGTTCCTCAGATACTCATGCTCTACATTTGAGATCCAAGTTAATGGCAATTTCTCAAGGTGATAAATCTATTCCTGCTTTACTTAAAGAAATCAAACTATTAACTGATCAATTAGCAGCATCTGGAGACTTTGTATCTGACAGAGAGCTTGTAGCAATTACACTCAGAGCTTTAAATTCTGATTTTATTCCTTTTGTTACAACCATGAGACACAAGACACCTAGAGTCACATTTATAGAACTACACAACAGCCTGTTAAGTGAAGATGTTGCTGTTTGTGAAAGAAATAAAACCTTTGTATCTGACTCAACTTCTAGAGCTTTTGCTGCTCAAGTGTCTAGAGGTCATGGTTATCCTGGTGCTGGTAGAGGTTATACTCCTAGACCTTTGTCTCATGCTAGAGGAGGAAGATCAGCTGGTTTTCAGTATGTTAGAGGACAGAGTCCAAATTATGGACCTCCAAGAGCTACTGTGTCAATTCCTACTGCTGCTGCACCAACTTCAGTTAGACCACCATCCAACTTACAGTATTCTTCATATTCTCCTGACTCTATGCCTTGTCAAATTTGTGGAAAAAGTGGACATGGTGCTTTAGCTTACAGTAACAGACTAAACATGGCTTATCAAAATGTGCATACACCAAAACATCTTTCAGCAATGATGGCTGCAGCCAATATTTTTGGTGTTAATCCTTGGTATGCTGATTCTGGAGCCAACATTCATATCACTTCAGATGAGACTGAACTTGAGTATGCTTCTTCTTATGAGGGTGCTGATGAAATACAAGCTGCTAATGGTGAAGGTATGCTTATATCTCACACTGGTTGTACTGTTAAACATACTCCTCAGTCTTCATTTAGTCTTAACAATGTTCTCTTAGTTCCTCAAGCTTCACAAAACTTGCTTTCTGTTCACAAATTTACAAAAGATAATCAGTGCTCTATCACATTTGATGAACATGGTTTCTGTGTGAAGGCTATATCCAATGAGAGGATACTTTTGGAAGGCCCACAGCATAATGGACTATATCCAATACAATTCAAAAGAGATGAACTGCTTACTGGAAGGTCACTTTCTTCTTCTTCACTCAATAAAGCTCTCTCTGCTGTGTGTCCTGTTACTGCTGAGGTTCTACACAAGAGATTAGCACATCCTAGTTTTACTACTATGAAGATTATATGCAATATTATGTCTCTGCCAAATGTAATAAAGACACCTGTATTTTGTCATGACTGTCAGCTAGGAAGAAGTCATAAACTAGCTTTTCAACCCTCCACACATAAATGTACTAAGCCTCTGGAGCTTTTACATTTTGATCTTTGGGGTCCAAGTCCTGTAAAATCAAAATCTGGTTTCAAATACTATGTCAATATCATTGATGATTTTACAAAATTTTGCTGGATTTTTCCTTTGCATGATAAGTCAGAGTTTAAGAATGTCTTCTTTAAGTTCAAAGCTCAAGTGGAGAATCAGTTTTCATCTTCAATTATTGTGGTCAGAACAGATGGTGGAGGAGAATTTTTACATAGAGAATTGACTGATTTCCTCTCCTCTAATGGTATTGTGCATGAAATCTCTTGCCCACATACTCCAGAGCAAAATGGAGTTGCAGAGTCTAAGCATAGACATATTGTGGATATTGGCAGGACTTTCCTTATACAGTCTGGTTTGTCTGCTTCATTTTGGGTGGATGCTTTCACTGCTGCAAACTATACCATCAACAGACTTCCTGCAAAATCAATTGGTAACATCTCTCCCTATGAAGCTCTCTTTCACAGAAAACCTGATTATTCTTTTTTGAGAGTGTTTGGCTGTTTGTGCTTTCCCTGGATTAGACCTTATACTGATAATAAACTGCAACCAAGAAGTACAAAGTGCATTTTCATTGGTTATAGCATTCAACATAAGGGATATAGATGCTTAGAAATATCCAGTGGCAAAGTTTACACTTCAAGGCATGTTACTTTTCAAGAAAATGAGTTTCCTTTGAGATCAGCTTCACCAGCCAATTCAGCCATTCTGTCTGACACTTCAATTCCTTTGGAAACCTTTGTAAGACCAGATACTTCAGCTACTACTTCATCTGTTACCACCTCTATGACAGTTGCTGATGCAGGACAATCATTACCAACATCTACAAGTGCTACTACAGATGCTATATTGCCTTCTTCTCCTGCACAACAACAAACTTCCAATGGACATGACATGGTCACAAGAGGAAAGAGAGGTATTTTTAAACCTAAGGTTTACTCTACAAAATATTCTTTATCTGCTAAGCTTACTGAATCTTTGAACTCCATTACACCAACATGTTTTAGTCAAGCTTGGAAGATACCTTCTTGGAGAAAATCTTTGATAGCTGAATATACTGCTCTTGAAGCAGCTGGAACTTTCACCAGAGTTCCTTATACTGGTCAAAATTTAGTGGGGTGTAAGTGGGTTTTCAAGAAGAAAGTACATTCAGATGGATCTCCAGATAAAGATAAGTCTAGACTGGTTGCTAAGGGGTTTCATCAAAGAGAAGGGCAAGATTATAATGAAACATTTAGCCCTGTAGCAAAGCCAACTACTATCAGAATTGTGCTTTCCATTGCTGTTAATTTTGATTGGCAGGTCAAACAGTTAGATGTCAGCAATGCATTCATCCATGGAGATTTGACAGAAGAAGTGTACATGACACAACCTCCTGGCTTTGTTGATCCAGCACATCCTGACTATGTCTGCAAACTTCACAAATCCTTGTATGGCCTCAAGCAAGCACCAAGAGCCTGGTATGAGAAACTTTTAAATGTTTTGCTCTCATATGGTTTCAAAGCATCTACTGCAGATACTTCTCTATTTGTTCAGAAATTTGGAACTAGAATTACAATCTGTCTGGTATATGTGGATGACATAATTCTTACTGGTAGCTCTCAGTCTTATTGTGATGAGTTGATTATTCAGCTTCAGCATCATTTCCCAATTAAAGATTTAGGTCCACTATTTTTTGGGTTTACAAGTAAAGAGGAATGATAAGTGTCTGTTTCTATCACAAACTAAGTATGCTCTTGATTTGTTGCATAAGTTTGACATGGTAGGAGCAAAACCTTGCTCCTCTCCTGTTCCTGTTAGCTACAAACTTCTTGCTGACTCAGGGACAAAGCTTGAAGATCCAACTCCATACAGGTCTCTAGTGGGAGCACTTCAGTATCTTACTTGGACAAGACCTGAAATTTCATTTGCTGTTAATCAAGTCTGTCAGCATATGCAGACACCTACTACTGATCATTTCATAGCAGCCAAAAGGATTTTGAGGTATGTCAAAGGAACTATTGATCATGGTCTGCTATTTACTAAGGGTCTGACTGCACTACATGGCTTCAGTGATGCTGATTGGGCTGGAGATCCTGATACAAGGAGAAGTACTGGTGGTTATTGTATATTTTTTGGGTCTAATCCTATTTCCTGGTCCAGCAAAAGACAAAGTACAGTGGCAAGGTCTTCTACAGAGGCTGAGTACAGAAGTTTAGCTAATTCTGCAGCTGAGGTAATTTGGTTATGTAAACTTCTTATTGATCTTCATATTTTTCTACCAACTCAGCCTACTCTATACTGTGACAACTTGAGCACAATATCTTACTCTTCTAATCCTGTGTTTCATACTAGAATGAAACATTTGGCTATTGATTATAATTTTGTGAAAGAACTGATTCAAGCACAGAATGTGAGAATTTCTTATGTTGCTACATTGGATCAAGTTGCTGATATTTTTACCAAGGGATTGTCAGGTCCAAGATTTGCTTATTTGAAGAACAAATTGAGAGTTCTGCCGGCAGCCCACATCAATTTGCGGGGGGCTAATAGCGGTGTCTGATGCTAGTCGATCTTAACCGTACAATCTTATTTAGATTGATGTAATCCTGGCCCTTTATTCCGTGTCTTGACAGCTGTCTGTTTACAGGCTGTCACCACCGACTTTCCCATTTATTTTCTGTTTATAATCATTGTACCGGTGTGTCGGTTACAATTAAGTTTTCTGTTTTTTCATTTCCTCTCTTTCTGTGTCTGTAATAACTCAATCTCCATTAATGGAGTTTACATGATATTTGTTTCTTTCTCTGATTGAAATCAATCACTGTTAGTGATTATATTAATATATAGCTAACGAGTTACTTGATAGGCAAGCAAAACCAATATTAAGAAGTTCATGCAAACTAGGAAACCAACTAAACTAAAGTAAGCAAAACTAATTAAGGAAATAAGGTAGTCGTTGGGTTGGTGTCGTAACACAAAGCAAACCCATCTTTCCTTATCCTACCAAAACTCGAAATCACTTGACAACCACTGCAAAGCATCTCCGGTTCATTGCAAACCAGCGGACAAACAAACAATTGCTAACCATCTTTCCTTATTGCTTCGGTTCTGTTTTTACCATTCGAGTCATCACACCATTCTTAGGCATTGACAAACAAACAATTACAACCAGCAAAACATAATTAAACCAATACACATCCCATGTTTCGAGGAATAATGAAAATTCCCACTAAAATCCATATTTCTTCTCCACCGATAGCACCAGCTATTACAGCTTCTTTCTGGCGATTTGTCAAACATGTTGGGTACGTGATTCCCGCAGGAGAGAATGAACTCTAATTGTTTCCCTGATTACTCCTCTCATTTCCTGCAATTTGGTTCATACGCACATGTAAACAAAATCGAACTTTGCTCCTGTCTCCGATATTCACAACCAACAGCAAACAAAACTACTAACAACAACTCTTCTCCCTCACTGAACCCATAACCAATTTCGTTTTTGTGTTTTTATGAATTTAGTGTTTGAAGATGAGAATTACGGTGATGGTGGAAGTGGGTATATGTTGGTGGTTATTAAATTAATAGATGAACCGAGAAGAAATTGCTCGTTAGAGCCTTAGAAACAGCTCTATACCCAGGAACAACCATTGAGTTGCAGCCCTGAATTTTGGAGAAGAAATGGTTTCACTATGATAGCAATCTCCTTTGATGGACGTCCAGGATCACTCCCGTGTTTTTGATTCATTAGATGGATGGTCAGGAAGTCACGCACGCTCTAATGATGGGCAGGATTGCACCATCCATTCCCTGGACGGCTGAAAACGCCCCATCTCGCTGTTTTACTTTTTTTTTCTAACGTGAGGCCAGGATCCCCCGCACGATCTTCGGACGGCCCGGATAAACCCATTGTTAAGGACCACATTTTTTCAATAAAGAGATATGGGGGTAATCGATTTCTGGCCCAGAGGTTATACAATACCATACGCTTCATGCTACAAAAGTTCTGAATTTCAAGGGCTGACCTTATATTAAGGGGTGACCTAAACTGGTGATTATCCCAATATTGTACCACGCATGACATTATATCAATTTCTTACTAGACAAGAAATCAAATTTCCCTCATATGTATGTCTGACCAGCTTTTATAGATCAGCAAAATTTATGAATCATGAGTCATATGGGGAAGGCAAAATTAGCGATTGATACAATTCGTAATCTAAGTTCAAGGATTTTAACCCGGAGCAGCAGAAAGCAAGTGCGTGAAGCTAACAAGCATCAGTTGAATTCACCGTCAAGTCATAATGTCTCCAGGGTAATCAGTTACAAATTATAATTACCACTAATTATAATAGGGGCGAGGGCTACTTCAAATATCCTATCCCAGTTTATAAGGGGTGGCTAATTACAACTAATATATCTTAATCAGTTACAAATTATAATTACCACTAATTATCTACCCACTAATTCTCCCTCTCAATTTTCAGTTATAAAAAATCACTCCCACTCCCCCTACTCCTCCATTAACTTCCCACACCTTCTTCATAACTTCTCAAAAAAAAAAAAAAAAACCAAAACCCAAAAATCGAATTCGACCTCTTCATATTTTCTCAAAATCCTGACTTACTAGTCTCGAGTTCGAATTGAATTCATGGCTATCGACGGAGAAGGAGATGATTCAACAATTATTTACAAGAGAAGGAAAGAAAAGGAAAAATCAAAAAACAACCGTGAAGAAGAGGAAGAACAACCGGAGGAAGATTCTTTGGCGGAAATGCAGAGGTAAGTTACTCCAATCACCTTTGCAATTGTTTTGGATGTAGTTTGAATCGATTTGATAGGTTAGAAACCGTCAATTGAATCTACAGCATGAAAACTCGCCAAGCTATGAAAGAATAGCACGACGATTTTACAGTTTCAGAAAAAAAAAAATAAGAACAATCGTCTTGCAGTTGAACAAAAGCTTGACGATTTACACAGTTTCAGATATAGTTTCCTAGTTTTGCATGCACATAATCTTCATACAATACTATATTTCCTTGACGAGTTTCCCTAAATCGTCTGAATATTGTCCCACAGAAAAAAAAATTAAGAACAATCGTCGAGATTTTCCATAATTCCTTGACGAGTTAGTCACTATCAGATTAAATTTCCTATTTTTGCATGCCTTGAATCGTCATGTAACTATACATTAACTTGACGAGTTTCTTGAAATCGTCTCAATAGTGTCCCAAAGCATGACGAGTTTGGACATAGAAAATTTTGGTTCTGTCCAGTTTTATGAGTAAATCGTAATGCTTTACCTTGACGATTTAGAGGGCTTAATTAACTCGTCGTGCATTTGTAAAATTCCTTGACGATTTAGATTGTTTTGATGAGAATCGTCGTATATTCTTTTGTTTCCATGACGATTTACTGTGTCATTTTACTTGTTAATTGATTTGTTTTTTGTATGTATTAAGGTTGGAGAAGATCAAAATGGGAAAAAGACCATTGCCACCCGAGGGTTCCAAACCAAGTCTTCATACTACCAGACAGCGACCCGTGATAATACGTGAGTCAAACCCTGATGCAGTTCCTACTCCTATGGAGTTCGATGATGATAGTAATGTTCTGAGGGCTGAATGATATTCCTCTCGACGTGCTCCAAATGCAATTTGACGAATAAGGAACTGGTAGGGTACAACCTAATGACGTACCCCAAGGTGATGAGGATGATGAGGATATTCCTAATGATGATGAGGATATTCTTAATGATGATGATGAGGTCCAAGGTGAAGACCAACCCCAAGGTGAAGACCAACCCCAACGCAAAAAGAAAGCTAAATCGAAGGAACCACACATTCCCGATGAGATTCTGATGCTACCAAAAGAACACGGACCTTACGGGGTACCAGCTGATGGTGGACATGTTCTTTTCGGATACAAAACCTCTTGGGCTCAAACAGTCTACGCTACCATGGTAATATACCCATCCCTTGCTTCTAATTTTAGTTAGGTTTAGCTAATTTGATTGTTATTAATAAATTTTTATCTCGTAGGATCATTCGAATGCCACTAGAATATTGAGGCACCAAACGGCGTACCACAATATGGCCAACTGGCCGCCTGAAGGTGAATGTGAAAGGTTCATAGAGATTGTTGACAACTCCGGTCTGAGGCCAATCGTGGATAACTCTGTTATCGCCTATGACAGCGAGACGTTATCAGCATTCTGTGAGAGGTATTATGCGGAGACAGACACCATGCAATTTGGGTTCGGGGAGATGGGGCTCACTCCTGAAGATGCTCATCATACTTTCAAGGTCAAAATTGATGGCAAATCAACCAATGAAGGCTACGTAAAGCAACTCACTTTTCAGAGACTTCGTGAATTGTGCGAAGAGTTGTTTGGGTGGGGTGAGGACGAGGCGAACTCATGGTTTATGCTTGACAAGTATGGCAAACCGAAGAGGGAGTTCAATCTGGTAAGGTTGAGAGAGGAGTATTCTGGGACCAAGAAAAAAGATGACGGTGCTACAATGGAAGATCGTGAAGTAAGGGCTGCTGCTGCGGCTTATCTCTTATATGTCCTCGCTATTTGTGTATTCCCTTCGTCTGCCGGTAACAGGGTGAACGCCAACTACCTCCAGCTATTATATCCCTTGGATGAGGTGAACCAGTACTCGTGGGGAACAGCCATAGTGTCACACGTGAACACGGCGCTGAGAAAGGTATCCCGGCATAAAACTGCTCAATTCAATTGCAACACGTCTCTGCTGCAGGTAATATATGGTTTTTTGGTTGTTTAAGTTCGTACATATATATGGCCTGTTGTTTATGTGTAGTTGATGCTCTTCACAGGTGTGGATATATGAACACTTTCCGAAACTAATGGCAGCAAATGATAGGTGGATTGATCTGGCAAAGAAAGGCCAATGGCAACCAGATCAACCAAGAGGCCAGAGGTACATGTTCACGGGGGATCAGCTGAAGGGAAATAAGAGTTGGTACCTTTTCGTTCGCCAAAGATTGGACAGCATGGAGGCACATGAGGTAGTTTTTGACCCCTACATGGACCATATGAATGAGGGAAAAATGGCACCAAGAGAACCAATTTGTATGTACCATGGTCCTTTGTGGCACCCCCTTGGGCATACAATGTACGACCCGAGCCGAATAATGAGGTAAGTCGGGTATATTCAAGATTGTCCAGCTGAGCCAAAATTCAAAGTGGATCGTGATAAATCAGGTGCTGACATTGGGTGTATCGTCGTAAAATACAAACCAGAGCCCTCTTACGAACATTGGAATGCACGAATGGATAATATCATAGAAGGATATCTTCGGTGTAACCGGTGGTGCTTGGACATGAGAGCACAAAACGCTACCTGAAATGTTACCTTGCATTTACGCATGCCAAAGTGATACGTGGGGAAGGGGAAGTCACTCTCCCCGGTGGCCGTGATGGACGTGGGCGTAATACCGTCCATGATGATTCTTCGTTGTACAAGTTATGCTTAAGTATATATTTTGCAATTGAGTTGTTTAAGATTCACACTTAGATTACTCAAATATCTAACTTTTTTTTAATGAAAATAGAAGGGGCGGTTGAATGCTGTCCTCAACTGGTTGTGTTTGAGATCGGATAAAGGAAAGGGGTTGACCGAAGCTGAACTGAACCAACATAATCAACACATTAGGCACATCAATATGCCTGAGGCAGAGCACATGTTCGAGGAATTACGACGCAACACGAAGAGTCGTCATATTGAAACCAGTGACACTCAAGAGACTCAAGAGACAGGAGAAACTTCTAGACGAGGTCGTGGTCGTGGTCGTGGTCGTGGGCGTGGTAGTGGTCGTGGCCGTGGGCGTGGTGAAGCTGAAGGTGAAGGTGAAGCCGATGGGGGCAACAATGATATGGTTTAGTTTTTTCGTTTCGCACTTTGGTTTTAGTAGGTGAAAGAATATTATGTCGGTTTGGTGTGTTTGATACATTTTTCGTTTCCTAGGTTGACAATGGTTTTTTTTTTAACGGTTCGTTGCTGACAATGGTAAATCGTACTAAGTTTGATTCATTTGTGTTAGTTTACATGTCTAAATTGTTTGGAAACTCAAAGAAAAAATCAGAAATTCGTCATGGTTTATGTTCAAACCACGACGATTCCGACAACCTGTTTCCAAACAGCTGTTAATACACCTAAACTCGTCATGGTCATGATGTAAATCACGACGATTTGAGCATAATAAAACTTAGTCGTCATGTAAGTTAAGTAAAAGCCATTACGATTTATCTTGTTTTTTCGGCAGGGGGTGATTTTTCTCAAAGCTAAGTCGTCAAGATTTTATAACATAGTATGACGAGTTAACTTGTTTTTCTGGAGAGGGGTGATTTTTCTCAAAGCCAAATTGTCAAGATTTTATCACATAGTGTGACGAGTTAACTTGTTTTCTTGGCAGAGGGGTGATTATTCTCAAAGATAAATCGTCATGATTTTATTACATAATGTGACGATTTAGCAAGCAGTATTTTCGGGCATTTTAAATCGTCATGCCACTGTAAAAACCTTGACGATTGTTCATCTCTACACGCAGTGTCGTCATAGACCATCTTATTATCTTGACGAGTTTTCTTGAATCGTCATAATTGTATGTCATTTTGTGACGATTCTGGGTACGAAGCAATTGGGTTGAGTTGATTTTCGACGAATTTAACATTGAAGTGAGTCTTCCCATAACTGTTTTGAGCTTTGAGGATCATGTTTGAACATTTTCGAAAACACATACACAAATGGTGGCGGTGGTGGGGGGTGGAATTGGAGGTGCTGGTGGTGGTGGAAATGGAGACGGTGATGGTTATAATGGAGGTGGTGGTGGTGGTGATAATGGCTAACTATCTAGTCTTAAGATGATTTTCTAATTAACAATCTAATATTTTTGATAATCAATAATTTATTTGCTAATCCCAATTACAATCTCTAATCCTAATTATGGTGTATAAGGGGTTTTTGAGATTACTTCATTGTAACCCTATTTTGGATTAGCCTTCGCCCCTATTAAAAAAGAGCTCGCCCCCAAATTAGCAAGGGTTTTTATATGGGGGTAATCGATTTCTGGCCCAGAGGTTATACAGTACCATACGCTTCATGCTACAAAAGTTCTGAATTTCAAGGGCTGACCTTATATTAAGGGGTGACCTAAACTGGTGATTATCCCAATATTGTACCACCCATGACATTATGTCAATTTCTTACTAGACAAGAAATCAAATTTCCCTCATATGTATGTCTGACCAGCTTTTATAGATCAGCAAAATTTTATGAATCATGAGTCATATGGGGAAGGCAAAATTAGCGATTGATACAATTCGTAAACTAAGTTCAAGGATTTTAACCCGGAGCAGCAGAAAGCCAGTGCGTGAAGCTAACAAGCATCAGTTGAATTCACCGTCAAGTCATAATGTCTCCTGGGTTTCTTGCCATTCAGGGTATTCAGCATTGATGCGTTCAAAGTTTAACTCTCTTCAGGTATTTGGAAAACAAAACCATCGAGCACAACCGTTTCTTAATGGCGCACGTAGATTTAATCATAATCAGGCACATCAAAATCTAATTCCGCCTGGTGTTAGAAAGATACTGATCAAAGTCTTGGTTGGTGGTGGAGTTGTTGTTGCTA
>JAJJMA010094960.1:0-20424 GCA_023529015.1 Papaver nudicaule
GCGTCGTGCATGTAGCGGCACTAGCATGTGCTAGCGCCATGGAAACGATAATTCTGGCGTTGGCCTAGAGATTGCGCTAGCACATGCTAGCATCGCTATTGAGTAGGTATGGCGCTGACTTAGGACAATGGCGTATATATTGTTTTCTCTAAGGTCGGTTCCTATGGAGCCACCCAAATCCTCCCCTTTGCAATCCTAGGTGGACTAGTAAACGCAAAATGGGACAGTGGTTAGGGCTGTCAATATCTGTCCGGTATCCGAAAACCGATTCCGGAAATTCGACATCCTATAGGATTTTATCCGTTGTATCGGATAACGGATATCGGATTTATTATCGGACTTTTTTCCTTAACACTATCGAAATCGGATTTAGCCTCATCCGTTTCGTTAATATCCGATATCCGATACCCCAGGGATGTACTAGTAATTTCCATCTCCCAGGGTATATTATCTTATCCACACACCACTCTCTCATTCTTCTTATCTCTTCTTCTTCCTCATAATAACTCATCGAGCAAAGCAGCTGAAACTGCTAACCCGAACAATTTCTTCTTCTTCATCATCTACTTGATGGATATTGATACTACATCAACTGAATCATCATCAATTCATCATCTCTCCTTCCTTTGTTTCTTCTTTTTCTCCTTCCTCCGTTTCTTTTTCTCTTCTCTGTTCTGCAGTTCTGCAACTATTGATTCTACCCAGTTCAAATCAAAATCACAGCAGCAACAACACAACAGATCTAAAAAGGTTTCACAGCAACAATGAATTCCATCCGTAGCAACATCTCCTCCTTCGTCTTCTTCTTTATTCTGTGATTTAAGATTTAAAATGGGTTTTTAGATTGAAGATTCTTGAATTGATTCAGAATCTAATTAGGGTTCTAGTTGGGTTATCGATTGGAATTGGGGTTTTTTTTTCCCTTGAAATTTCATCTCCGTCTCTCTCATTCTTTCTGTCTGTAAAGTTAGTCGATTGGAATTGGTTTTTTTTTTTCCTTGAAATTTCATCTTTCTGTAAATTGGGTTTCGATCCTTGATGATTTTGGATGTGGGTATTGATCTAATTGTTGTAAAGTTAGTTTATTTTCTCATTTGTGGAGTTGGGTTGGTGTTTGTTTTGGGTTATGATAGGTGTGTGATTATTTTTGGATGGAATCTAGCAATTGTATTTTTTTTCTTCTGTTTTTGGTGAATGGTGTTTGGTACTGATGTTGATTGAATGGTGTTATAATAATTTCTATTATATTATATGGTAGTATTCATGTTTTGGAAATCTTGAGAGAGAAGAGAAAGTTGATGTTTGAAAGGAAAATCTCTCTCTCACAATTGATTTCTTTTTACAGTGATGAACATGGTGAAGAAACAATGGTGTTTTGAGCGGAGGGGAAATAGTCTTTGTAAGACCTAGATCTAGATCCGAAGGCTGAAAACAATTTCCTATCCACCCAACATCTTAACGGCGGAAAATGAAGAGACAGTTTTTTCAGAACGACTGACAGTAGAAACCGGATTTTAGCGGATAAATATCCGATATCCGATAGCTTAACACTATCGGAATCGATACAGGTTTTTCAGAACCTATAGGATATTATCGGATAACGGATATCCGATAATCTTAACACTATCAGAACCGGATTTCCAAAAATCCGACGGATATGTATCCGTTGACAGCCCTGACAGTGGTAATCGCTGGTTTTTCCATCCTCGAGATCTCTTTCCCATCCAACGGCCCAATTCGTTGTGCCTATTTAATGCACCCTCAAACGTCTTCTCCTTCACATTCTTCACATTTCTCACATCCAACACAATTGTACTCTGCTGCAAAAAAAAAAAAAACTTTTTTTCCTTGTTAATCAATGGAGTATGAACATGATTCTTCCGATTCATCTGATGAAGAGGTGCAAAGAAGAATGATCGATTTTGATTCCTATCAAAAAAGAATTGTTCAAATGCTGCAGGAAATTGATTCTGACTCTGATGAAGAAAGGGCGCAGTTCGACACTATGTTCCAGGTCTATACCGGCGCAATACCAATGGAACTTGAGCCAAGAGAAGTACAGTGTAGGCGATACACTTACCGTGATCGGGAATTCTACCACGAGAAACTGATGCATGATTATTTCAATGAAGATTGTGTGTATTCCGACCAAGATTTTCAGCGTCGCTTCCTCGTGCCCCGGCACTTGACGAAATTTATTATTGCGGAGCTTGTAAGAGTTGAACCTCGATTTGATTATCAGTTTGATTGTCGTAATATTAGAGGTCACAGTCCAAAGCAGAAGGTTACGGCGGCCTTGAGGATTCTTGGTTACGGTTGTCCGGCAGATTCCCTTGATGAGTACATCCGAATGGGCAAAACAACTTCGTTCCAGTATTTGTCATTGTTTTGCGAAATTATGATTGATCATTTCGGTCCAACCTATTTGCGCAAGCCTAACCAGAAAGATATTTGAGAGATATTGAAAGTAAATACGGCGAGGGGTTTCCCTGGAATGCTTGGTAGTCTCGAATGCATGCACTGGGTGTGGCAGGGGTGTCCAACTAGGTGGGCTGGTCAATACAAGGGTCACTACGCTAAGCCAACTGTCATTTTAGAAGTTGCGGCTACTGAAGATTGTTGGATATGGCATGCTTTTTTTGGTCTTTCTGGTTCGCAAAATGACATCAATGTTTTGCACAAATCGCCTCTTTTTGAAGAACTTAAGAAGAGCCGAGCCCCCCCTGTGAATTTCAATATCAACGGACACAGTACACTCATGGGTATTATCTTGCTGATGGAATCTATCCTAAGTGGTCAACTCTGGTTCAAGCGTTCAGGGGAGTTCCTCCAGGGAATACGGGTAAGGCAATGAGGCATTTCAACAAAATGTAGATGGCCTTCAAGAAGGATGTTGAGCGTGCTTTTGGAATTCTGAAGAAGAAACTTGTTATCGTTTGTAGTCCTTTACGTGGTATGAGTCCCTGTGAAATGCATAAGACTATGCTCACTTGCATAATTCTGCATAACATGGTAATCTTTGAAACTCGTCGTGATGCATCCTGAACCAACTATCCAGACGAGGAGTTGAGGGAGGATGTTGTACCACAACGGGGTATGCCTGCAAGGGACTATGTGCAGATGACAAATCACATTCGGAATCCAAATTTGTACGAGAGGTTAAGGAGTGATCTTTGTGTTCATCTTTGGGCAGAAGAAGGACGAAGAGCTGTTGGACATGGTGGAGATGAAGATGAAGATGAAGTTCGTGCTCCTCGTTGGGGAAACGATGATGCCTTTGATGGTGGAGATGAAGAGGATGATGAAGAGGATGAAGAGAATGATGATTAATTTTTTTTTTACTTTGCTGTAAGCTGGGTCTTTTTTTTTTCCTGTATACGTTTTTTTTTTTTTGTGTGTAAGCTGCGTTTTTTTTCCGTAAGTATTATTAATGAAGATTAAAATTTTATATAACTAGAGTTTTTCATTAAAATTAAAGATCGATATTACAATAAAGGGTGTGTCATGCCCTTTACAAAAGTTAAAGCCATTCCGATATAATTAGTAAAAAGGGTTTGCCAAGCCCTTTTGCAAAAGAAAGAAAAAAAAACGACCTGATATAATTAGTAAAAAAGGGTGTGCCATGCCCTTTTGCAAAAGATCATCCGCTGATGATAATGAAATTGCCATTGGTGATGAAAATTGGCGAATTGCCTTCCTTGATGATGATACTATATACTACACCGCCATTGATGATGATACTACTACATACACACTGCTACCCTTGACGACGATGATGATGATACTACACACTGATGCCCTTGATGATGATGATGATACTACACACACACTGCTACTCTTGATGATGGTGATGATGATACTACACACATTGCTGCCCTTGATGATGATGATGATGATGATGATAATGATACTACACATTGCTACCATTGATGATGATGATGATACTACACACACTGCTGCCCTTGATGATGATGATGATACTACCCCCCACTCCCTGTGAACGATGATGATGAACATGCTACTCGTCTGCCCAAGGACTTTCCTCCTCCGCTTCTAGGTCAGATGCATCAACATTGGATGATGGGATAGTAGGTGGTTCTTGTACACTTGACTGTAGTGCGGCCAACCGTTCTGCCTCCATCTGGCGTTTGATGTGGTCAAAATCCATCTTCCAAATATAGAGTTGTTCATCGTTCATGTTAGCGGTATTGGCATTCATGATCTTGTGCTTGTCATGATTACTCACATACTTCTCTTGAGAGAGGTGACTTTTTATAAGCTCACCATTCAGGACCTTGCGTTCATCCGATCGTAGCTTGGAAGTTTCCTTTAGGTGGGCAGTATAAGCATCCATGTTGAAGCATTTCCCCTCAACAGCGGTATCAGCCTTAACTTGTCGTAGCTTCTTCGCTTGGTTCCTGCCACACAACATTTGAAACTTAAGGGCATTTGCGGACGCCTTATCAGTAGTGATCCCTCCTCCACTGCCTCCACTCCCTCCACTGTCTCCACTGCCTCCTGCACCTGGTGACCCCATTTGTGAGGAAAATGGGGACGAAAAGGGCGAGGATGGAGACACCTGGGAGTGTGGGGAACCTTGATTGAACGATGGACCTTGATTGTACGGTGAAGCTCTAGGGACCGACTTCATCTGGAGCAGCATCTTTGGGTTATACTTTGGCAATACTTTCAAAATATGGTAACACTCCTCATAGGCAAATGGTTTACCATGCTCTTGCTTCCAAGCCTCCCGACACCTCCGTTCAACGTCGGTGTCACCCTCCCCACTTTGCCTCCATTGTTCAGCATGCACGATCGCGAACACAAACAGTTGGACTTGTGCATTGATCGTGACAAAGTGGTTGCATAACGAAACTTCGGTACGGCAGGCCATATTTAACATCTCTTGTTCGAACTGATCAAATATGCTCCCCCAAAGGGTCGCTTTGTCCTAATGAGCGCCGACAATGGGATTCTCAGTGAATCGTACATAGTTGGAACAAATTATCATATCTTCACTAGCAGTAAACGATTGTCCGCGGCTTCCTCTACCAGTCCCAACATTACCCATTTCTTGACTATCCTCGTCGTAGACTTCAGGTTCACTAGCAGTAAACGATTGTTCGCGGCTTCCTGTTGTTTACCCTTGTTTTTTGCTTTACCACGAGCCATATGAAAATTAACAAACAGATAGATAGGGGAGTGCGCAATTGTATAGATCTGAGAATACTACTACAAATGTTGTGAGGGTGTGAGTTTTGAAAACTACCAAATGAGGGTATATATAGCTGCATGAAATCACAGTCGTACATCTTGCAGACAGAAATAGTATCGTCGACAGAATCTCTGTCGACCTCGATGGAAAAACCATCTGTCGATGGAAGTTCTGTCAACGACACAATTACTGTCTCACGTTGCAAAGTTGCAAATTTGCAACGTCGTTTTGGCTCTTTGCTGGGTCCATAGTGAGCCAAAACACTCAAATTTTGTGTTTTTTGTGTCCCATAAGAACATGCCTAATACGTGCTAGCGCTCTAGAAAACAAGTTTGTCCGTGAACATTTTTCTCGGCGCTATGCAGACATAGTATGGTGCTGGCTTAGGCCGTCGCCATGGTATTGCTTGGGTTATCCATGATATTATTTGTGAATGCCATAGGCATTTCTTGATTTTTTTTGTGCATTTGGTGCCAGGAGCACGTTTACACATCTTGAGTTATAAATAGCCAAATTTTTATATGAAACCAAATGCCAAAGAACTCATACGGGTATTATTGCGACTTGGGAAAGGTTTTAAATCGCTATTTTACTAGTGGATTACCATACTCCAAAAAGAAGAATGCCTGGTGAAAAATATGATTAGCGAAAAGTATAATTCTAACGTCGATTTCCTTGTTCCATATTAGTGTAAGGGCACTATTAGTAGGAGCATGTGGCAAGAGATTTCTGAAGGCTAGGGATGACGCTTAATTGTGCTGAAATTCAGGTAAATAATGGGAAGAACAACAGATTTTTAAATGATTGATGGTTGGATAAAAGATCATTAAATGAAAGGTCCTACACTTCACAAAATTAACTTACATAAACAAGTTTAAGTGGCGGATATCTTCTTTGATTCGTGGAAATTTACTTTTAGAAGAACTTTGAATGTAGAGGAAAACATTGATCTTGTGCAATTTAATTATGAGTTGAGGAACGTTGCTTCAAAAGACGAGGGTACCGAGTACACCACCAATTCTTTTCGTCCAACAACCTATATGGCAACTTTGGACAACCTTTGCGGAATTAAGGTTGATTTATCAAAGACTCTTTTTGCACTGATTAATTCACACACTCGGGAATTAATACAAGTTACGAAAAGACTAATGTTAATATACAATATGATTTTCTGGTTATAAATATAAAACAATTATATTTCAGAAAGTAAATCACACGCAAGATTTTGTTAACGAGGAAACTGCAATCCAGCAGAAAACCCCGAGACCTCGTCCAGACCAAAATGAATACTCTTAAGAATTAATACACCATATACGCCTACTATCAGACTTCGGTCACGATGGCTAAAACACTGATCCCAATCACAATGCTTCCCCTCAGTATTCCTGCGTCTCAAATCACAAAGTGATCCCTCACATGTAATCCCTTAGACACCAATCTAAGAGTTTCTCCACAGTCCTTCGTGAAGACTATCTCTACCCGACCTCCGATCAGACGACTATATTTCCTTCTGAGACACCAGATCAATACCACAAGGAACAAACCCGTAGATCCTGAATAATGGTATTCAACCAAATAACAAAGTTATAATGTTGGTTATTTTTATACCAATCAAGGTTCTTCCGTTTGTATTAATAAACTCCTTGATATTGAACAAGGTTGTTCTGTTTATGATATTAATCAATACACTCCTTGTTCTTGGCCCAGATCCAAATCAAGTCTTTATGGATGCAAATGTGTTCTTGAGAAATAATCAAAAAATTAGGCAACAATAACGAATCCAAATAAAAACTTGATCCCACTAGAGTCTATCTGTTATGGCACACGAAAACAACGTTTCTCTTACAAATCCAGGTCGATAGATGCCTAGTCCAGAAATGTTACAACACAACCTTGAGTGTCACTGATATCAGAAGAGCAGTGACTTAAAATAAACAAGGAGTTCTATGTAGTTCTGGAAATGGTCAGAGTTTTATCAATATCACAGGTCCTAGGCTTCTTGATCCAGTTGGAAGCCTTTCCAATCTCAACTTTGTTAACAACAAATAAACTCAAAGAACTCTAAGTTGATCCTCTAACAAGAAAAATGTTAGAAGGAAAAAACTTGAAGGGGGAAATTCGTCTCCCATTTATAGTGTTCGACCAAGGCATATTTTGCCAAAGGAATATTCCAAAACATTAAACGAGAATTGAATGAGCATTCAATTCTGCATTTGATGGAATTCAATGCGGACTTTAATTTCTCTGACTTCAAATGCTCAAATGAATAAATGTGAACATTTATTCATTTAATGAGCATTTAATTACTTGAGATTTTGACTGGAATATTCCATAGAACCAGTTCCAGTAAGCATTCGGTTCCTAGAAAAAACAAAATTGCTTAATGACATAGAAATGTCATTCCTCAAGTACTTCTTCCAAAATTAATATAATGACAACACAATCGTTAATTGTTTTCCTTAACTTGTCCAGATTTCAAGAAGAAAAGAGTGGAATCATCTAGGTGGAAGGAATGGACCAAATTCGAATGTAGCTAAGCAATATAACATTGCCGCAATTCGAATGTAATGCCTTGTGTGTTATAGTATGAACTCTCACATGAATGCACAAGTCCATGACCAATATTGAATCAATATCATACTTTCAAGAAACATTTGTTAGGGCATTGTCCGGTCAAACCCACTAGCGTTGGTATGTCAAGCTAGTTGTCAGTTTTAGGTGTCAAAACACAATCTTGATTTAGCCTACTAGAGTTTAGATTTCGGAATTGGGATATAAACAAAGTAGTAGAGACCTTGAAGACGAAGACTGTGAAGACAAAGAAGACATCAATTATTCTTCATCGACAAAAGGTTAGTAGGAGTTGTGACTTTTATGGAAATTCTTCTATTCTACTTATTCTATCTTTCGAAATAGTCGACTACTTTAATAGAGATACTAATATCGATTGAGATCGTGTTCTTGTCTACATAACCATGTGTTATGTTGGTATTTGTTCCCACAAGTACTAAGGTTACAAGAATGCATGAGATAGATTCGATACCATCTTTCCATAGCCATGGTTTGCTTGCAAATCACTTGTAGGATATGGGTGAATCTAAAGGAGTACTCTTGAGCAAGAGTCCATTGGATTATAGCTGAGAGCGTCTAACACGTCTAAGTACTGGCCCATCCCAGAACTTCCAGCGGATCCAGTTAAACCCTAATTCTGAACTAAGGCGGTTCACGAATCGGTTCGTGAACAGTGACTCTGGATTTTCTACTGAGTTCCAATGCATCAATTTGTACGCATACATGTACGTGAACCACAAATTCGATGTATCTGGCCGGAATTCAGAAGGACGGTTTGCGAACTGTCCACGGTGATAATTCTTCTGGAATTTTCACACGGGTTAAACTCTGACTCCTTTTACCTCTTAGTTGGACTTGGTTATCACGAAATATCTTTTGTGGTCCATCTAACGAATCTCAATGTGTCAATAAGATAAAGATTATCTCTGGTCTCTTGGATTTCTATCTTGAAGTGTTTTTGAGCTAATAAAACACTTGGCAGATAAATGTTTAATGAATTCCAATTGAGATAAATCTCTGTTTACTTGGTTTGAAAGTTAGGGTTTACCAAACTTGTGGGACAAGTAACTAGTTGCTTTATTCCTAAGCAACCTATCTTATTGAGTGCTATAAATAGAGGGTTTTGGGACGAAAAACCGCAAGCATCAAGCATACGTGAGATTTCTCTGTGGAATTGATCGTAAACTCTTTTCACCTAGGTGAATGCTTGTTGTGGTATAGTCATCCTCTATTAGGTAGCAGTTCCTATGTGGGAATTACCCAACGATTATAAAGACTTCTCTTTAGAGTTGGGAAGCACAGGTAGGAGATTAAGACCTTAGTGGTTGAAATCGGAGTAACCTGTAACCTTGGTAACCTGATCACATTCTTGTCTATTCTACGGTCCTTCTCTTGTGATATAAGGCCATTCAAGAACTGATATGTTACACACAGGGTTGAAAGGAAGCAACACACGGCTGCACTCGGTGTTGTAAGACCTAATTAGCTCCAGTTGTATAAGTTTCTTAAGTGATTATTTTTACAACTGAGGTAGAGACAAGTTGGGCATAGTTTACTCGGTTTACTTGTCAGCCCCCGCTTGTAAGTAGATTTCTGTATGACCTGGAGCAATCCGAAGGAAGTCACTTTGTGTATGTCAAACTGATAGAGAACAGTCAAACATACAGTTGATAATTGAGGTTGCAAAGCCGGAATTATTGACACAAGCCTTTAACAGCGGTTAAAGCAACTCCTAGGCCTGTAAAGGATGTCAGCTAGGGGAATCAAGTGCGTGACGATCTGTGGGGGATCTAGAGACGTAAGGAGTGCGACAGTAGCCAGTTCGCTTTGAGGGCTTGAATTGGTCTTTACTACATCCCAGACCGAAGTCTTATAGTAGGCTAGTGTTTGTAGGCAGTTTGTATTGTGCGGTGTTCAATCTGGACGAGGTCCCAAGGTTTTTCTACAGGTTGTAGTTTCCTCGTTAAAAAAATCTCTGGTGTCTTGTGTGCTTTACTTTCCGCATTATATTCTCTTATGATATAATTAAAGCAAACACAAGAAGTACGTTATTGTTAACCTGATCGTTGTCCCCAATCCATCCATTGGATTTACCAAGCCATTGTCTTGTGTCGGACTGATCACTTGTGATCCAAACTCAGGTTATACATATTTGGATATTGATTTTTGAGATCGTCCAGATCTGACCATAAGACTCACGAGCCCAAACGAAAAGTTAGTAGTATTTCGGTACCCCTTCTTTTTCAATTGGTATCAGAGACGGTGAACACATAAAAGACTTAACTGTCTGTGTTTATCGCGGCTTGTAAGTTATGGAACAAAGCATAAGAGCTTGTAACGTACCACCAAAGTTTGATGGCACAAACTACCTATGGTGGAAGCCTGCAATGAGATCGTTTTTGCAATCCCGGGATTTCAAAACTTGGGTTTATGTCGAAAAAGGATATACACCACCAATTATTCTAGATGGTGAGGTATCTGTCCCCAAAGACACAGCGGCTTATGATGACGTGAAAACTCTCGCCGCTAAGCAAAACTATGATGGGCTTAACGCTATCGTCCATGTAGTAACACCTGATCTTTTCCATCACGTGGCCACATGTGAAACCTCGCAAGGGGCTTGGAATAGATTAAGAACCGTGTTCGAAGGGAATTCAGCAGAAAAAGAAGCTAGACTTCAAAACCTCATGTCTGACTGGGAGAACCTTCGAATGCTTAAGGATGATACCTTTGAAGAATTTAACCACAAATTGTTTGAGATAGTGAATGCCTGTCACACTTTAGGTAAAGCTATTCCGGAAAGGGACATTGTGTGTAAAATTCTGAGGTCATTACCCTCAAGGTACGAATCAAAGAAACATGCCATCCAAGAAGTGACCTTGTTGCTAAAACCAAAAATTTTGATCATGAAAGAAAATCTGGTCAAGGAAATACAGTTGGTCTGAAAGCCATGAAAACAGACTCATCTCATGAGACATGTACGAATGATGATCTTGCGTTATTCATTCAAAATGTGAGAAGTGTCTTAAGAGGTAGAAAGAGATACAATAATCCGCCTCGCACCAAGAGCAAATGTTGGGATGACAACAATGAGCCACAATGCTACAAATGTCTTGGATTCGGTTACATGTCTCCCGAATGTCCAAATAAAGACTATTGTGGAAAGGTCAAAGCTTTTGATGCTATGCAAAAGAAAACTCACATAAAAGAGAATGCTCAGAACATGACTCTCTTTGCTGTACATCAGGAAAGTACTCCACCAAGTCCTGATAATAAAAATTCAGTAATGAATTCTATCTCTCTGAAGAACAAAGGGTACCTGTTTACCAAGTTACTTGAAGAAAGATGTCGAATTCTTGAACAAGAAAAGGAAGAACTAAGTAGAAAACTTGCTTCGACACTCTTTCGAGTACAATTGTTAGAAAGAGATAAAAAATTGGATTCAGATCTTTTCAAGAAATTGAGTCAAAGTGTTGATAATCGACACTTTAAGATCAAGAGTTCCAACCTGGAAAAGAAGAAATCTTCCCAGACAAAATCTATGTCTGATACTTCTAAGAAGTTAAAGTCAGGAAGGACTAATTCTTCACAAAAAGGTGATAGAGAATCTCCTAAAACACATTCATCCATACTTAAAGAATGTGGCCATGAGAGAAAAACAGGTAAATGTCATCCTGTAAAACCTCATAATAAGGTGTTGGAAAAACAACCTGAGAGAAGAAGTTCTTTCAAAAATCCGGTGCAAGTATGGGTTGAAAAAAGAAAGAAAAAAGGGGTCTGGTACCTTTTATCCTTTGAATCAAAGAGCTAGTCAAATGATGGGTGTCAAACCAGTCAAAATTAATACTCTTACTTCACTAAATATAAATTAAGCACAGTAGCAAGAATAAGTTCGTTCCACAGAGAGAGGTATGGTTTTTCAGTTGTATTTGAGAACTTAAGAGTAACCAAAGGGGGGGTTTTTTTGTTTGTGCAATAAAAATAAATTAAAACTATAGAAAATAATTGTAGAAAATAATCAGGAGATATGAATATTGGTTAAGGGTTCATCTTCAATCACATAACATGCATATGAATAATATTTGGAGTTTCTATTTAATCTCTCATCTTCAAAAGCTCTAGAATACATCATCGCGAAAATATCCCGAAATTTCCTAATGTCATCACACACCATAACGATGAATGTGTGAATACTACGTAGAGAATAACTCAACACATCGAGTAATTGAGTTCAACTCTCTAAGAGCATTAATATCTGTGAAATAGGCTAATCAATGCAATGAACTACCATGAGTAGTTTATTCAACAAAGGTCATATTCTACATACAATTCCTAAAAGCTATCACCGCAATCGAAATTATATTGTACTACTTGTGAAAAGGTTCATCGACGATTTCGTATCTCAAAACCTAATTCTAGTTATAGATATGAACATAAACTAATTTAGTTTGCAACTTAAATCAAGAGATATTTTAAAAGCTGCCCCTAGTTTAGAAACCGACTTACCCATTTGCCCCCGAAATTTTTTTCATTTATTAATTGCCCCCACCGTTAATAATACACTCTAGACAATTAGGTCAAACTTTGACTAGTCAAAGTTTGTAGCGAAATTTACCCAGCTGACCCTATAGAATACAAAAACGTACGGGTTTAGGTTTCATTATCATTTCTCAAAGACAGAAACATCGAGAGAGTGAGGGAGAAAAGAGAAGATGATAGTCAGTTAGGTTTCGGGGTGAAATCGATTAAATTCAAGTGATAGTGAGTGATTGTGAGTCATTGTGAGTTAATTTTAGGGTTCTTTACAGCGCAATTTCAATTAGGGTTTGTTTGAGATGATGAAGGAAAATTATTTGAAGAGGAAAATTGATTTTGCTGGGTAAGAGATATGAAAAGTTAGTTTTGTATTCACTGGTTTTGAAGTTTGTTTGATTTTTATGCCTGAAACCTTAACTTCGTATTTGTTCTTTTTGTTTCAGACTTTCATATGAGATGAACGAGAAAGAGAAGAAGAGGAAAAAACCTGATAATCCGTGAGAATCTAAAACCCATTTTGTGTTCATGTTTTTGAGATGATGGTGTGAAATTATTTCGGGGTTTTTGTGTTGAATTAGGGGATTTGCGTAATACCAATTTTGGGAAAATATCAGTACCTATTTTGTATGTCTCTAATGTTTAATTGCATGTTGGGTTTGTTTTATGTTTCAAAATTATAGGGTTTCTGTTTATGAATGTGTACAGAACCATATACTATGTCTACTACAATCAATTAAATCTGTTTATGAATTAGACTAAAAATACAGTTTATTATTACATAATGGATTTATTTACTTTTACCTGTATCATGGAAACAAACGTCACACTTTCAGTATTGCCTTCCATGAGCACTTTAGTTAGTTGCAACAGAGTTCTGCACCCAGCCAAGGTACACCTTGCATAACTAAGGATTACGTACAAATCCTCTTAATGTACGTAATTGAACAAGAGATGCATTACAGTCCATATATAAGAAGAGGAGTTAGATAGTATTTGTGGGATGAACTTGTAAAGAGATACACCATGCTCAAGAACCAAACCTTTCAGCATGACCAGTTTATTAAAGACCAATTATGCAGCCTTCTCTGCACCTTATGTACTATTTTGAAAAGAGTGTGATCATCAGGTTTTTCTAGTTTAATCGATAAAGCTGGTTCAGGATGTCCTGCAGGGAAGAATTTCTACTCACGTGATGCTTTTCTCCAAGCTGCTAAATCGTACCCTGGTTTTGGTACAACTGGGAGTCTGGATGACATCAAACGTGAGATCGTTGTTTTCTTTGCTCATGTTACGCATGAAACGGGATGTAAGTTTTCTAGCCCAAACGGCAAAACTCATAACATCTGTTTTTAAAAACTCATAACATTTTTTGCACACTTGACTAGTTAACTTTGTTTTTCCTTTTTGGATTAAAGATTTTTTCCACAAAGAAGAAGTAGGTGGAGCAGCGAGAAACTATTGCCAAGCGGGTAACCGACAGTATCCATGTGTTCCTGGCAAAGGATACTACTGTCGAGGTCCCATACAAATATCATGGAATTTCAACTACGGCCCAGCTGGTAAAAGCATTGGTTTTGATGGTCTGAATGCTCCAGAAACTATGGCTAATAATGTTATAATCTCTTAAAACTATAACTCAAAACCAAGGGTTTGGTCAGACAAGTCGCCAAATCAATGGCTTCCATGAATGCGATGGTGGAAACCCTGGACAGGTTCAAGCCAGGATTAATTACTACTTAACTTACTGCAAACAACTTGGTGTGGCACCTGGGAATAACCTTTCTTGTTTTAATGTTTCCAAAGTGCATGTTTTTGGATTTGCTGTAATTTCGCTTAATGGTCAAAAATAAGATGGTTTGGTCGCGAAGCTGGCGTCATGATCTATGGTTTAAGAGTTATCTTGTTTACAGGTTTCTATAGTTTTAAGTCAATGATAATTGTTTAGTACTTGTTCATAGCTGTGTTTCTGTAACTATCTACTTGGCTTATTTGAATGAAAGAAAATCTAGCACTTGGTGTTTAGCAAATTCAATTTGTGGTGTCTGAGTTTCCCATTCCTGGTTGACACATTAAAGTATCATGCGTAAAGTCTAGACTGGGATGAAAACAGGTTGAATCGGTTCGACTCGGGAATGGGTCGAATCATTGACTCGCTCAGGGGTTTATATGTCTTTATTTGATGCCAGCTGGTGGATAATGTGGGTAAAAATGGGTGAACAAAGGTTTACCGTTTTTTCAAAAAAACGGGGCACTTTATAGAATATTTAAAAAGTAAGGGCACTTTATATTAGCATATTTCAAACAGGGGCATTTTATAAAATCACCCTTAAATCAATTAATATTCAATCTTAATGCAATACATCAATCATGCATTCATACGCACAGTAAAATAAGAACGATGATAAAAAGAATAATTTTAACTCCAAAATCAATCAAGTAGCATGTATGTAATATCCGACTACATCCCTAACCAATATAAAGAAGTTTAGCTACTCATAGCTTTATTGAAATCCATTAAAAGATAATAATAAAGAAATAAAAGCATAAAAACCCTTGTTCCGCGCCTCGAGAATCGCGCCCAGAAATTCCTCCTGGCTCCCCTGACGTCTGCCCCCTCCCGGAGCTTTTTCCAAAAATCTATGTCCTTTCTTTTGTGTGCGTGATTCCCCTTTTATACCTTCACACCAAAAACCAGTTTCCAAAACCTAGCTTTAAATCCGAAGCCCAGCAGAATACCTTAGTCACCATCTGAGCCCAACTACACAGACAAGCCTAGTCTGCGTCTCCTGAACTGCACCAGCACGTGTGAATTTCACACGCTCGTCTTCTTCATCTGTCGGAATCTGAAATCCGACAGTTCATCACCGAGTTTCCGTCCTCCCTCAGACACAGAATTCCTGACGGAAATTCGATCAAGCTTTTTCCCAACACAGATGAGCCCCAGAACACCTTCAGCTTCCAAATTGAACAGAATCCATAACCTAATTCCTCATGAACTCCTTGATTTCTCTCGGAATGCCTCCAATCTTCCGTTCGTCTTCACAGCAGCATCGTCCACGGCAATCACCACCTCTGACTCCTCTTCTGTGTTGTTAATGTAAAATAGCCTCTTGAAGAAATCGGTATGTCTCCATTGTATTTGATCAGCATCGAGTTCTCTGATGAACTCTGAATTCATAATCCTCTGTTCCTCTGGTCAGTCGGCTGTGATATCACTGAACTGGAGTTTGGGCCGGTGTTCAGAACTCTGGCCTACATAAATTGGCCTTGTTTCCAGGAATTGGGCCTATTTAAAGGTGCCCCTTAACGCTTGACATTGGTTGGGAATAACCGTGGCTGCCTCCATTAATTCTTGTTTGCGACACCTTTGAACCTCGTATTCTTCTTGTATTCGAGACCATCGACTCCAAGAGTTGACAAGTGGTGACTTAAATTGTAAATTGTTTCATTTTTATTATTAAACTTCAAAATACCTGCAAAATAGAAAACAATGTAAAATAAACAATATATGAGGATTTAGCCGACTAAAGTGTATGAATTGGGTATTCTTGAATAGGTGTTTTGAGCACCTATCATCAAACCTCATGCCAAAAATCTTATCACACTACAAGTGATACATAAGGGAAACCGGGAAGTAAAGGTGTAAAGTTTAGTCCCAATGCTTGTGACACCTTGAAAATTAACAGAAAACGAAAGACAATGCTGTCCTTGTCACCAAGGACTTCAGTATCTTCCTCTCACTAAATCCTTTTGTGCAGTTATATTGTTAAACTAATCATGATAACAATAGAAACACTGCATAAGGATTTAGGGAGTCTGTAAAGGGGGAAATCAGACGGAATTTCTGTCAGATTAAAAGGTCGCACGGTTCACGAACTGCATTCGATAAGTTTCTGTTACTCCAGAGCCTCGATTGATATCTATCTTTAAAGGAGAGATTTTATCTCACGAAAAAACTTTAGTCTGAATCCTTTAAATCTCTAATTTGAAATTAAAAGATTATATCGAGATGACAGACTATGGAGGAAAAATGGAAGAAACCTGGACAATTGTCTTTCCAAACAAGAGAATCATCTGATAATGAAGCCAGCCATACTTCTGTACAAAGTAACTCTACATCTACAGAAAGGAAGGAAAATCATCTAGATGAAAAGATGGATGAAGTACTTGAACAACTCAAATACTTTACTGGTGAGATGAGTGCTCTTGCAAATCATGTGAATACTAGCTTCCATGATCTAGTTAAGAGAATTGCAACCATTGAAGAACAACTTAGCACCTTGATAACCTCAAGTGATAAGACTGTTCTTTCAGTTAAGATAGTTGATTCCTTGTGAGAACTTGTTCTTACTTTTGCCTAAGGAATATAAACTATATCTAAAAGTAGTTTGCCTTTTCATGCTTTTTAGAGTTTTTCAGCATGTACAACTTTATTTCATTAATAAAAGTTCTTTTAGATGATTATTAATGATGTTTGCAATACTTGATTTGTCTACCTCAATCTTATTGCAACACATAGCTCTTTACATTACCTCGGTAGTGATGCAAAGTTATGTCTATTACAAAAGTTAAGCTTTTTCTCATGATCAATAAACTATTGATTGTATGACTTTTAGGGTTTTCACAAACAAGGAATCATATACTCTTTTCCAAAAATCTGGCTAAGGGAAAGAGATCATAAACAAAGGTATACTGGATAACATTAAACTGTTTTGTCCATGTTAGGCTTTGTAAGTTGTTCTTTATTTAATAACACCACATGGGGGAGAGTTCTTAACTGAGCGTGCGCTAAATAACAAATCTTTTTGGGGAGCGTGGATGTGGAATATTAGGAGAAAAGTGTGTCTATATTTCTCCAAAGATGAATCAACTTAGAGATCATCGTCCTGATTTCCTAGTTATGTCATCTTAAACTTGGTATGCGAGTACTTAGCTTGACCTATCGCCATAGTTTTATGAAACCCTAGTCTCAAAATACTTTGTCATATTTTTGTGACAAATATGGGGAGAATACAAATGGTTCTTGTTCTTGTGGTTCATAACCATAGGGGGAGAATATCGTATGCTTACTTGCTGTACTTTTTCAAAGTATCAAGTAAGGGGGGTAATTAAAGTTAAGAAGAAGCTTCGTATCAGGTATGAGTAGAATCACTTTAAAAGTTTTGATACACGGACTTTAAAGTTTGCTTAGATTCTTACTTTTTGCACAAACAACATGTGGGATTAGCATATTAACCCATGTAAGCTTGAGTGTACCTTTGTGGTTGTTTGAGCTGGATATGTTGTAGGTGCTGTCTACGGATTTTTCAACAAGAGTTAAAAAGAACACATCAAGACTCAAGGGAGAAGTTGAAGAATTCAAGAAATCAAGATACATCTGGTTAGTACTTAATTTTACATCTTTTGAATCCATATGTAAATTGGTTTTATCACTAAAATTGACAAAGGGGGAGATTGTTAGGGCATTGTCCGGTCAAACCCACTAGTGTTGGTATGTCAAGCTAGTTGTTAGTTTTAGGTGTCAAAACACAATATTGATTTAGCCTACTATAGTTTAGATTTCGGAATTGGGATATAGACAAAGTAGTAGAGACCTTGAAGACGAAGACAGTGATTATAAAGAAGACATCTAATATTCTTCATCGACAAAAGGTTAGTAGGAGTTATGACTTTTATGGAAATTCTTCTATTCTACTTATTCTATCTTTCGAAATAGTCGGCTACTTTAGTAGAGATACTAATAGCGATTGAGATCGTGTTCTTGTCTACATAACCATGTATTATGTTGGTATTTGTTCCCACAAGTACTAAGGTTACAAGAATGCATGAGATAGATTTGATACCATCTTTGCATAGCAATGGTTTGCTTGCAAATCACTTGTAGGATATGGGTGAATTTAAAGGAGTACTTTTGAGCAAGAGTCCAGTGAATTATAGCCGAGGGCGTTTAACACGTCTAAGTACTGGCCCAGCCCAGAACTTTCAGCGGATCCAGTTAAACCCTAATTCTGAACTAAGGCGGTTCACGAACCGGTTCGTGAACAGTGACTCTGGATTTTTCTCCTGAGTTCCAATGCATCAATTTGTACTCGTACATGTACGTGAACCACAGATTCGATGTATCTGGCCGGAATTCAGAAGGACTTTGCGAACCGTCCACGTGGATAATTCTTCTGGAATTTTCACACGGGTTAAACTCTGACTCCTTTATCTCTTAGTTGGACTTGGTTATCACGAAATATCTTCTGTGGTCCATCTAACAAATCTCAATGTGTCAATAAGATAAAGATTATCACTGGTCTGTTGGATTTTTATCTTGAAGTGTTTTTTGAGCTAACAAAACACTTGGCAGATAAATGTTTAATGAATTCCAATTGAGATAAATCTCTGTTTACTTGGTTTGTAAGTTAGGTTTTACCAAAATTGTGGGACAAGTAACTAGTTGCTTTATTCCTAAGCAACCTAACTTATTGAGTGCTATAAATAGAGGGTTTTGGGACGAAAAAACGCAAGCATCAAGCATACGTGAGATTTCTCTGTGAAATTGATCGTAAACTCTTTTCACTTAGGTGAATGCTTGTAGTGGTATAGTCATCCTCTATTAGGTAGCAGTTCCTCTGTGGGAATTACCTAACGACTATAAAGACTTATCTTGAGAGTTGGGAAGTACAGGTAGGAGATTGGGGCCTTAGTGGTTGATATCGGAGTAACCTGTAACCTTGGTAACCTGATCACGTTCTTGTCTATTTTACGGTCCTTCTCTTCTGATATAAGGCCTTTTAAGAACTGATACGTTACACACGGGGTTGAAAGGAAGCAATGCACGGATGCACTCTGTGTTGTAAGACCTAGTTAGCTCCAGTTGTACAAGTTTCTTAAGTGATTCTTTTTACAACTGAGGTAGAGACAAGTTGCGCATAGTTTACTCGGTTTACTTGTCAGCCCCCGCTTGTAAGTAGATTTCCGTATGACCTGAAGCAATCCGAAGGAAGTCACTTTGTGTATGTCAAACTGATAGAGGACAGTTCAAACATACAGTTGATAATTGAGGTTGCAAATCTGAAATTATTGACACAAGCCTTTAACAACGGTTAAAGCAACTCCTAGGCCTGTAAAGGACGTCTGCTAGGGGAATAAAATGCGTGACGATCTGTGGGGATCTAGAGACGTAAGGAGTGCGACAGTAGCCAGTTCGCTTGGAGGGCTTGAATTGGTCTCTGTTACATCCCAGACCGAAGTCTTATAGTAGGCTAGTGTTTGTAGACAGTTTGTACTATGTGGTGTTCAATCTGGACGAGGTCCCTAGGTTTTTCTACAGGTTGTAGTTTCCTTGTTAAAAAAATCTCTGGTGTCTTGTGTGCTTTACTTTCTGCATTATATTCTCTGATTATATAATTAAAGCAGGCACAAGAAGTAGGTTATTGTTAACCTGATCGTTGTCCCCAATCCATCCATTGGATTTACCAAGCCATTTGTCTTGTGTCGGACTGATCACTTATGATCCAAACTCAGGTTATACATATTTGGATATTGATTTTTGAGATCGTCCAGATCTGACCATAAGACTCACGAGCCCAAACGAAAAGTTGGTAGTATTTCGGTGCCCCTGCTTTTTCATAAAAGATCCTTACCAGCATTGAAACCTAATCCTGATCGGGATGAGGATGATCTTGTTGATGTGCAATGCTTTAAGTGTCGAGGCTTTGGACACATGAAAGACATATGCCCTAGTAAGGAATACCATAAAAGGGATAATGCTCTTTCATCTCGATTCGATGATATGCCTGACCAACATGAATTCGAACTAGATCATGAAGAAACTGTTTTAATGGCAGAAACTTCAGATGAACGATCTAAGCATGATGATTTGAAAAACATTTTAATTAATCAGTTTATCAGTAAGAGCGAGAACCTTGTTCAAGAAAACAATCAGTTAAAATCTGATCTTGAAAAGGTAGAAAAAACCCTTCTCCTGAAAGATCAAGAACTTGAGAAATTAAGTGATGATCTCTCCTCAACTTTATCACTAAAAGATAAAGAAATTGATGCCCTAAAGAATGATCTCCATAGACTATCTGGTAGCTCAGATAAAGTAGCAGCAA
>JAJJMA010094968.1:0-23380 GCA_023529015.1 Papaver nudicaule
ACTTTTATTGCTAGCGCAACTCTTTTTGTAGACCCCACTTTTATAGGTTGCCTATAAAACAATACTGTGGCCCACTTTTATCACACACCATAGATTGAGGGTCCCACTTCTTAATCTTTGAGCTACCTCTACTTATGGGTCCCACTGATCCAAGTCTTAGATGATTATGGTCTTTATTGAATCCATGATATCCTAGTTTCCTAATCAAATTCGGAAATCTGACAGATTACGAATTGCCTTAAACAACGACTTATACGGTCTAATCCGTGAGGATTCAGGAGAAACTTCCTTCATGAAAAGTTGCTCATCAGCGAGTTTCCCATGACATACTAAAATTTCATAATTTTAGAAAATATAGGCTGGCCTGGGCGATTTTTAGAGTAAGTGACGTGCAAACTGTCTAGAAATTTGAATATGACGTAATGTTATGGTTCATCCCTATACATCCTATAGCTAACTTCCTAATAAGATTATTATGCTATGTAACATAGCTTATTATCATTCATGTGGCCTATCTTTAGGTCTTGAATTGGAAATACTCATGCATTCTTGGTTATGGCTACGCTGCGTTAGCATAACTCGCCTTTTTCCTGATTATAGACTTGCTTCTATAATCAGTGCTACATTTCTTAATCATAGCTCATAGCTATGACTTAGATTATTTTGGACATTCATATGTCTCTATTACTCAGGGAATTGGTGCATTATATGCCACAAGCCAATTTCTCGTATTTATGGCATACAGAAAGTTATATTTACTTGACTATTGCCACAGAGGGTTGCTGAAATCCTCGCAGTCTAAATGGTGATTGCATAGCTCAATCCTTAGACTATTCTCATCGGTTTAAATGGCGATTGGCCGGGTCAATGCTTAGACCAAACCTAAAAGAGATACACAAGCTTATCGCTTAAATCTTTATTTTTAAGCGAAGTCCTGAGTTTACCAGTAATTGGTACGACTTGTACTTAGTCAGCTTTGACTTAACAAATATTCAATACTTAACAAATCTTACGAGAATCAAGTAAGTTACATGGGGGGATATTCTTTAGGGTTTTGGTTTGGCGGTCTACGACACGTGTGATTGCAACGGCTCAATCACTCAACGGGAAAGAAATCTAAGTCGTGTGAACGTTGCTGAAAAGAGGGGATGAGAAAGTGGGTTGTTAGTCTTCCCTAATATTAGGCGCAAGACTCTTAACAAATGGTCCCACTTACTCCACACTCCCACTCTTCCACTTCTTACGAGATCAATTGGAATTCTATCGCTATAAATAGGTCACTCGACCAGTTTGGAAAGACAGTTCAATTTCATCAGAACAGTTCAATTCAGTACAGTACAATCAATCTATCTCATCGATAATTGATTAACTCTTCTCATTCAACATTCAATATCTAGTGAGAACTGAATATCCATTCTTTTAACAACTTTATTCACAATATCACAGAAATCATAGCAATTCTCTGATCTCATCTTTCTCGGCTTCCCTCCCTTAAACCAACCCTATTTCCTCTTCTTGTAACTGAAGCAATACTCGAACGGCCATTTCTTGGTTTAGGCGAGTCTTGTTCGATCTTGACCTCTCGAATACCATTACAACTTCATATTACATCATTACACTTCACACTTTACCCCTCAGATTCTCTTTATTGTTTTACACCTAAAACAGAGGGATACAAAAAAATAGAGGAATCAAAAAAACAGAGGAGAATTCAAGTTTTGGAAATTAACGAGGTCAAGGTTCCAGCTAGAAGGCAAAGAAGGGTTCAAGCAAAAGGCAAGGAAAATCTGAAAGTTCAAGCAAAAGGCAAAGAAAATATGAAAGTGCAACCGAAAGGTAACTTGAAAGTTATTAAAACTGGTAAAAATTCAGGACAATCATACAAAGAACGTATCGAATGGAAGTTGCTTCAGTTGAAAAAAATCAATAAGAGTTCAAAGATACTGAGAGAGCAACAAACTGAAGTTCCAGAAGAAGATAAACTAGTGTTTGAAGATAGGCAAAGATTCTTCGCCAAGTCGGTTTTTATGTATTAGATTCCCATGGAACCTAGAGAACAAGCCCCTTTGTTAGTTTGTGAAAATATATGATGTAAAATATCTAAGAAATATGATGCTGTAAAAAATCCAAGAAATATGATGAATGTTGGAATCCTTTATATATAAGAGATTTTTGTTTTTTAAAACCAATCAAATCAATATGGGTTCGAAGTTTACTGAAGGTGATGATGATCTTGCTCTTATAAATGCTTACGTCTCCGTTCGTGTGCCAAACGCACAAGAGTTTAGGCATACGAGTTTTGGCACAAGAGTCAGAATTGGAAGGATCACGAATGATTGTCGTATCCTTGGAAATTACGTGCGTCAAGTCGCCGAAGAACAATGGGGATGGGATGAAGAACAAGTCGTTAGTATTTTTTTTTCTTCTAAATTTATTTTGTTGATTTTGTATGGCTACTTCATAATTTAATTTGTAAGTCTGCAGGAAGCTATGGCATCAGCCCTCTATTTCGAAGAGCAAGGAAGGGTGTTTGCATTATGGAGTTGCTACCGCGTGTTGAGACAAAGTCTACCAGGATTTTTCTAGGTGGACTAGAACAAACAAAAACAAAGTCGGTTTTAATTATGTAATGTAATGTAATTTGAATTTCAAATAAACGATGTACTCGGCTTTTCTATCCACGAAGTCGCTTAACGTGCCTGTTGAAAATCCTTGCACTGAAGTCGTTGATTGTGCCTATGAACAAATCCTGCACATGCAAAAACATAACATACAATGGTACACGATAAATACTTAACAATGCTTGCTGATTTATCCTGTACCATTACCTTATTATGTTTTAGCATCAATGCGATGCCAAAAAAGCAAACTGGTGAAAATTCATGCCCTGAAGTCGTTGAATTGGCCGAACAAATCCTGCACAAGCAAAAACATAACATGACAATGGTACACGATTAAATTTGCAATGCTTGTTATTTTATCGTGTACCATTGCCACGTTGATGGTTTTGCATCGGTGCAATGCAAAATAAAACAAACCGATGTGCAAGCCTTATTGTGTTCTGGCCTAACACAGTCATTTATTTTGGATAAGGTCGACCGCCCGTAGTTGCGGTAGTTCGACCTTTACCAAAGATAAAAGACTGTGTTAGGCCAGAACATAAGACACTTCTCATCAACCCACATAACGATTAACAAGAAAAGTTTTGAGGACACGGTAATGTCGTTCGTACTTGAATTTCTTTCCTTTACATCGTTGCCATTCCTTCAAAGTCCTGCCAAGATTTTCATCATCGGTATCTTCCCGAAAATGATGTGCTTTGATCAATTTCCTCATGTGATCGTAGACTCTTTGGTGTATTTTTCTCCAACGCGACCACAACGTATTCTGATCACGCGCAACTTTGGAAGTACGTCTATCTAATTTGAATTCTCCACCGACAGTAGTCCACAACAGTGGTTCATTTACTTTAACACGATTTCGTTTTATATCGTCCGGGGTCGGATAAAAAATCATATAGTTTGTACAAAGACATAAATCTTCATCCCACGTAAACTTAGGACGAGGTTTAGGTGCATCTGGTAATGAATGTAGAGGATTTGCTGGTTTTTTCGGTGCAGGTCTTTTTTAGATGACGAAGAAGAAGTTGTGGAAGAGTTGCATCGCTTAACTGTTGGGTTACCATAGTGTCTAGGAGGAGTAGGATATAATCTCTTAAATGGAGGAGTGAATAAAGGAGGAGATTTCGATGAAGGTTCAGTGTAGTAGCAGTTATGGACTAATTTTGCAGTTACGCTCCGAAATTTAGGTGATGCCGGAGGAGTACCGAGAAAAATAAAGTTTGGAGGAGAAGATGGTGGAGGTGAATCTGATGACCAAGTGGCTTGGGAAGATGATGGATTTGACATTACGAAAAAAAATAGATTAATCGGATGAAATCGAGAGAATATTTGAGTTTATATAAAATTTGGGAGTGAAATATAAACCGTTGGATGAGCCTAATCTGATCGACAGAAATTCCATCATCAATTATATTTCCATCGACGATACTATTTCTGACTCACGTTGCAAAGTTGCAACATCATTTTGGTTGTTTGCTGGGTCCATAGCCAGCCAAAACACTCTAAAATTGTGTTATATGTGTTCCATAGGAACCGGCATATTCAAATTTCTACTTTTCGATTCTCTCTATTCTCGGAAAATTTGGAATCAATTAAATATATATAAACAAACAAACACTTGACATTTTAATACAACAACAGCAGGATAAACTCTACAATCTTTCTCTGTTGTTGGAGATGGAGTTGATTTGGTTTACACGAATGACCAGTTAATGAAGGTGAAGGCAAGACAGTGCATAGTGTTCTCTTCTGCAAGGACTTTCCAAGCAATGGCTTGTTCGTAAGAAATGTGGCGTCCCATCGTTGACAAGCAAATCCCACCTGGTAGATAAACAAAACCCTGCAATAATGCAAGCAGAAAATAAAGATTTTGAAAATTCAGTTTCTGCATGTATATATTGAAAGTTATCACAATAAAGGGTTTAAGATATATAAATAAACAATGAATCATAAGTGGTTAATTGACTTCTTGTTGCGGCAGTATGAGTTATACTATTAATGCTTCGGTTTATATACTGTGGTTACCTGTTCCATTAGCTTAGCAAAATCCCCGCACAATGACTTCCTTCCACTCTCATCGAAAATCTTGTCCAATGTAATGTCTTGTAATGCCACTAGTGTGGTTTCTAACATGTCAAGTCCAGCTTGATTGGCAAAGGTGAAGACTGGGAGGGACTGCAAAGATACAATCAACATTCTAATCACAAACTAATTAATGTCACAATCTGAACCCTAAATATGTCCATGGAGCTGTAAGCACACCTTCGAAGAACAGCATAATATGGCATCTTGATGATGCCAAAGTTGCTTCAACAAAGAGTCACCTCCCTCACTGTCAGATCTTAGCAGTTCAGCTCCAACATGATAACTACAAGATATAAAGCAACTTTTGTAAAGAAACATAGCACGATATAAGCACAGGAAAACTTAATTCAGATTAAAAATCAATCTTGATCAATAACAAAATTCTGTCTTGCCTGTAGCTTTGACAGATCCAATGAGCAAGTGTAAGAGCTTCTGGAGACCCTGGAGATAGCTTTGGGCCCAACAGTGGACCGGGTCCAGATGGGGCAATGGCCATGGCAACCCTCTGCACGGACGAAAGCACACTGCGGACATACTGCCGAGCCATGGTTGCAACATCTTCACGAAGATGATACTCGAAGGGAAACTGGAAGGCTATTGTCAATACCGATCGCATGTTAGAGGTATTCCGAGATGCATCTCCAGTCCCACGGTTCGTCGGTAGGCCTACTTCAAGGCTGGATGCCAGGTCCAACGTCCTGTGTGAGGTTGATGCGTCCTGCTTACATGATGTATGATAAGCATGAAGTTCGCTGAGGTGATCCAAAATCTCTAACCCACTAAATTTATTCTAAAGTTCGACCTAAGATAATGGCTTTTAGCTCAATAAATAAATAACATCATATACGAAAACAAGTACCCTTTACAAAAAGAAAAGCATAAGAGAAACAAAAGCTTTAAAACGCTTTAAAACTCAACTCGTTTCGTATCCAGTGGTATAATCCGGAATCCAGAAGGCAGAAGTGGAGCATCATCTGGAAACATTTCGTCAATTGGAGCAAAAATAAGTTCAGAGCAGGCTCCAACTGCGTTCTCATCCACTCCATTACAAATCTGCAGTGCCGAGGAAAAGAAACACAAACCCAAACAGAAAATAAATCAATATAACAGGCGAGTATCAACTATTTACTTGTAACTTGAACATTGTGTTGACCATCATAAGCTTGCAAAAAGCTCAACAAGAAAACAGAACCAGAAATTGTAGATTGTATAGGTAATGGTGACAAACACAAACCTGTAAAAGATGAATATCCCTAGATAGAACAGCTTCTTCTTGAGTGAGAGCATGGCCTTCAAGTCGAATTACTTCCAGCGACTGAAGAATCATCCGGACCAAAGTGGAAAGAGGCAAGCAATTAAAACATTGTCAAGCTCATGCTACTGAAGAATCATCCAGACCAAGTGATATGAGGCAAGCAATAAACAAATTAAGTAGAGATGATGAAGCAAACCTCTTCATGTTCCACTGTGTGACCAAGTGGCATGATGATTTGGCTGCCAGAAAACCTGGTGGACCTCAATCCGGGGAAGGAGTAATTGCTGGATTTCACTGATGCAGCAGAATACGCATCAATATTGTAATCAGCCCACTCCGAACGGTGCTCCCTTAAGAACTGGACCAGCAGTGCAGGGGGGACATTCTGACAGAGGAAACACTAAAAACTGATAAATTTGCATTCCAGCACAAACTATACTTTACAAAACTCAAATCAAGGCTCACTAGATTGTCTGACTAGCCGCTAATATGCAAAAAAATACTACTACTACACAAAAGAGGAGCTTGCTTGGTAATAAAAATCTACTAAAAAAATATTCAACTAAAGCTAAGACGTGGTTTGCAGTAACTTGCAAATCCGGCCTACCATGTTCAAAGAACAAGCAGACGACGGAATCTGCTTTGTCAGAGGTCCATTTTCCTAACCTGGTTAAATACATATTGATGTCTCCTCAACACTAAAGAGGGGAATACCAGCCACCGAAAATTATAATTCAATCCAAAGATACCAAGTCAAGTCAACTCACCTGGAGTAACATAGAAGCCTTTACACAGAGGGTTCCTCCAGACACTGGAAGGACATTGGTGGGACAGTTAGTTGCTCCCACATTCTTGGTGGTGTTGACAGCCATAATTACATCTTCAGCACCATCACAAGTCATTAATGACCAGCCATCATCGTTGAATCCATTGAGAGCATCATTGAATCCCCTAATTTACATGGATTCAGCAAACATAAGCTAAAAAAGATTAACTGAGAAAAGTAGCACAAGATGAAGAAAAGGATTTGGTATTACCTGCTTAATCTTTGACTGAAAGTTCGTAGAACAGCAGGCTGCCTACCCAAACCATACACCACTTCACCGCTCGTTTCCTGAGCTACTTGCCTGATGTGGTTTAGTGCCTGCGAAGGAAGTGCTCAATAAGTTTCCCCTTGTTATGCTTTTGAGTATGAAAAGAATGAGTACAGTAAACTAGATCTTCATTCTTAAGCATTCTTTCACACCTAGCTTCCAACTCGAAACGAGTAACCAATAAGCAAGCAATAAAATCAATATCTGGACTATATACAGAAGAAAGTTCTATGAAGAATAGAAGAGAAGGGAAGCTTTCTAAAGAAAAACGATATCTTGTGAAGGATCCAAAACATTAAATAAATATTCTAAATGTACCGAAACTGTCATTTTCTGAGCTATAACTTTAGATGATTGATACAGTGGTCGCAGCACCTCAGGCACACTCCAAGCCTGATTCAGGAAATGAAAATATAAGTTGCTGAGAATGAAGGTTCATTTACAATTAATTAGAGATGGTTATTGAATTCGAACCTCCAGATCCAGGTGATCAACTATGTGGATTATGGATCCTCCCCCTTCACATGATCGAATCAAATAACCACTAGGCAGCATCTCAGCTCTCACGAATTGGTTGGCAGCAGGTGCATTTGGTCCAGCACCAGAACCAGATAGGGATCTCTCGCAGACCTTGAGTTATCAAAACCAAACATTGAATATACATCATTAGAAGTTGCTACGCAGTGCCAGCAAAACAAATCTATTGTTTTGAAGGGTTTTGCCATGATAGATAGCTTTTGAATCCAAATATGACTGCATTTGCCATAATAACTTCTGAACCAACTGAAACCATGGGAGCTATTCAAAATCACCTTTTAAGAGGCAATTTGTTAACTGGAAAGAAACAATATGCGACCTTTCCCAGCCATCAATCAACAAGAAATTACCAATTATAAATGGTGGTCTATCTGGAGCAACGAACAATTAACAAAAAAAAAAATACAGAACAGTCTACTATGGCACAAGAACTGGCAAAATACACATACCACGAGACTACCATCTTCTAATGTCGTAGTATATCTCAATGTCCAAAAGTCGCGTGCAGGAGCTAATGTAGTGGGAGCATACATCTGTATGCAAATGTCAGGTAAGTATTCTTGTTATACTATGTTCATATTGCTTTAAAGGTTCCAAACTCATACTAAGAGTTCAAATTTAACATTGCTTTTCCTCACCTGCATGTACACCAGTTCAATTGTCCCAACTTTTCCAACTGGAAACGTGGTGACGACTTCAAGGCTCCGGCAGTCTCGAAACCAAGATGGACGGTCTTTGAGAATTTCTGCAATCTGTCAATAGATGAAATACCGAAATGTTAGTCGTCAAGTTGCATCATATGAAAATACGAACTAAGACAAAAGAAATCCGATTGGCAGCCAATAAATTAACAAACTAAGCACTAAATGACCGAACTCGTCACGTGTAATGTCAAAGCTTACCTTCATAGGTTCTAAACTAACGAGACCGCAGGCTCGTGCTGCCACTCCACTACAAGTGTGCGAAATAGCAACAATCCCAACCGAATCCGGACCAGGCTAGGTACACAGTAGAATTAGATTAGAAACAAATAGTAACAACATTAGCAATCAAATTCTGAGCATAAAACTACAGATGCCTAAATTGAATTATGAGAAAACAAAACCGGCAATCAATAACAAGAGGCAATTGTTGACAATAAAATACCTTCATCCCAGGTATCTGGACCCAATCAACAGCAGTTCCTGTAGCCTTTGAAAGAAACTCTGCCAAGGTCTCCTCAGCAATAGATAGGAGTCTGACAAAGAGGCAAAACATAACATATATATTAGTAAAAATAATAATAGTTAGAGAGATGGAGCAGTTAGAGGTCATGATCATTGATCACTGTTACAAAACTTACCCAGCTGGGTTATTTGCATCTCTTAAAGTATGCTGTGGAGTCTCAACCACCGATTCACAGCTCGCATCAGTGGTTGCTGCAGATGCCTGCAACAGAAGCAGCTAGATCATAAAACAGATAACAGAGAAAACCCAAGGCACCTTTAAAACTAGGTGGGTTCCTTTAGTGATACGATTAAAGCACAAAAAATGAAGTTCTGGCAAACAAGAACATGCATGCAAGTACTGATGTTCCTGATGATTAACAAGATATATAAACTGACAAAGAACAATCAGCGAGAACATATAAAAGAAACAATGATAAAGCATAGAGAAGCCAAGGAAAAACAGAAGGAGATATCTTTTATAATCATGACTAGACTGGATTGAAATCAAAGATTTTACGTTTTGCAATTGTTGCCGCATGTAAGCGTTCTCATACACTAGTTGTGACACTTGTTTCTGAAGTCTTTCATTTTCCTCCATTAACAACTTGTTCATGGCAGTCAATTTCCTGTTCACTGTCTGAAGTCTAGATGACTCTTTCCTCTGCTTTTCCCTACACCTGTAATGCATAACAACAAACACATTACAAACCATCATTTTCAAGTCCAGATTTTCCTGCCTTAACAAAAATAAATGAACATGAGAAACAAAATAATTGAAATTTCTAAAATAATATTTACCTGCGATTCTGAAACCAAACTTTGATCTGTTTAGGTTCAATATTACAAAGAATTGGACACTCGCGAATAAGCTGTTGTCTTCTCATAGAACTAGGTTTAGGACATTCAGCATACACTCGTTCTAAAGCTTCAACTTGTTCAGAAGTATATCTAACATATTTTCCAGCAGCATCAAGATGTTTATTGATACTACCACCACCACTATTTTCTCTGTGTGGCGTTAGAACCATCGCCATTTTTTACACAAAATACAAATTCTTACAGGAAGAAGAAGAAGATAAAGACAGAAGTAGAGAAAGAATGAAACTGTGAACGCCTTATTATATTAAGCTTACAAGGCTTGTTTTTTTTTTAGCCCCAAGATTCTCTCGTAAACTCCGCCTTCTTTTCTTTTATTGTTAAATTAAAGATAAATACAACTTCTTTGAAAGATTCTCAAAACAAAATTACTTTTGCAGGTTTCCGCTTCATCTAACCATTCCGTAAATACACTTGTCTTTTCTTCACAGATAACACTATTTTATATGACTGATACTACCAAACCTCTTTTCTCTCTTCTCAAAGAAGAAGTTCAGGTTCTTAAGCTGAAAAAATCCCCAATTGGGACTTAACTAGCTGAATCTCCACTCTCTTGATGAAGAATCGATGAAATAAAATACTTAATTAAGCTTTACAAACTCGAATTCAAGTTTTTTAACCAAAAACCTCAAATAAACCCTAACAAATTGCCAGTTTCAGCTGGTACTCAAATTAAAGCTGAAATCACTTACACAAACCCTTCATTTCTCCATGTTAAAGCTCAAATCTCTAAAAATTAGCTCAGAACGCTTAGTTTAAACTTCAAAACTCCACAGTTTTTCAAAATTTCTCTCTCTTTCTTTCTCTAGAACTCAGAGAAGAGAGACTGATATGAAGAGCATCAAAGAAGATGATGATGGACTGAAAATGAAACCCTAATCATTCTTTAATAAGAGAGAAGAGACTTAGCTTGAGTTGCTGATGAAATGAAAATGATTATTGTTGTGGAGCAGTGCGTCAATGTAGAGAGAGAGAGATGGGTAAGGAGGAGGAGGAAAGAACCAAAAGTAGCAGCAAATTCTTCGCTGAAAATATACAGTAAAGAAAAGGACTTCTTTTTTTCTCGCAAATCGAAAAAATTCAATTCCCCTCTCGATGTCTTTATACAGGTCAAGTTTACGCACTTGACCCTCTTTGTTCTCAAGATTGACATTTTTAACCTGAGAATCCCTTTAGTCACCAGTGTGTGAAACACGGCTGTGCTGTTGGTCTACTTGGATGACAGTGTGATTGACCGCAGGAAGAGCCGGCTGGCCTTGTGTAGGATGGCGAATACAAAGTAAGGTACCACTGTACCAGAAACCACAGAGTAGCCATGGACCATGGTCAAATTAAGAATATTAATTATATTATTTGTTTATGTATTTATTAAAAAAGAAATGGGATTTCATGTGATTTCGACCTGAAAACAAAATGAAGATCAACATCAAGTGATACTCGTTCGAATGCCACACAAGTAACGATCAATTAATTAGAATGTTGACCTGAGATGCTAATGAATATTGAAATCAAGTAAGTACTGTATGTATCACTGCTAAACGTTTGCCCTTCTAATAAATGTGTGTTTAATTTTGCCGGTCTACTTTATCTTGTAAGAAATTAGAAATGGATACAAACTTGTTCAGCAGTCGAGTTTTTTAGTGGAATGTTTTCTAACAAAGAAAGCATGATGATTTTTAGCTACTATAATAGTTCGGAGATATACGAGTGTAGTATCACTAAGGCGTGGCTCATATAGAGCTCCTGGAACTCTACTAGATGAAGCAAGACTTAACTCTTGAACTCATTGTTTATTATTCAACTTCTTGCTTTCTTTCATTGCCGTATCATGTACATAATTCTAGTGAATTTGAAAATTTCTACCTTTCATATCTTTTTTTTTTTTTTTTTTTCCTTTCAAAACTTAGAGCTTGTTTGGTTGGATTTTTAAAAACAATTTTTAGAAATCATTTTCTACTGTTTTTAAAATGACCCCTTTTTCTTTGTTTTCATTTTCATTTTGATTTTAAAAACATGTTTGGTTAGCTAAAAACAAAAATCAGTTATAAACTATAACATTCATTCCATGTCTGACAGTAATGACAACTTTCTTCTTTTCTTGTTTTAGCTTCCAACTGAACTCAAATACCCATTCAAATCAACTCGAGCCAATGTTCCTTTCCATGTTGCCATCGAAAATTTATCTTAAGCCTTCAAACATAGTCATCGAACCTATGGTTTCACCTTGGAGTAGCGGCAAAGGGTACCCTAACATGAACTGACCATTTAAGAGTTTTAACGAACACGTAGTGTGCATTTTTCTGGTGCAACACATATGAACCTGCTTTTGATTTCTAAGCACTGATCTCTCCTTCCCTGCATCAATTTAACATTCAGAAACAAACCCATAGTTCAAAATCCATCCATGATTCAGAAAACATTCATTATCTCATCCATTTCTTCCTCCATTAATCACCATAGGAAGCAACCACACATACTCTTCTTCTTCCTGTTTTGTAGCTCCAATCTTTGATAGAACTTCTAACCCATTAGTACCCAGTTCCATTCTCCTAATGGCTTCGATTTCATGTCCAATTGAGCCTTCAATCCATGTTCTAATCAATGGCAGCAAAGAGAAAAGAAAACAAATACGAATACACGATAAGAGAAAACGTTAAATAATCGTTTTCATTTTTTAGTTTTTAAAAACAGAAAACAAGCAAAAAAAACGTTTTCTAAAAAATAGTCAACCATGTTATAAACCAATGTTTATTGTCTAAGATGCCCTTTTGTGTCTGAACTTAGGGTTTACATAACTTGGGTATTAAGTCTTCTATACATATAAATAGAGGCTAAAATCTATGTATTTGATACACACCTTAATGAAATTTTTCTTTCTTTGTCTCTCTATTTTCTACCTTGTTTCTTGGTTTCTACTAAACCAAACACGTTTTCTTCCGTTTTCTGTTTTTTATGTTTTTAAAAACAAAAAAACGTTTTTAAAAACCCAACCAAACAGGCCCTCACATTTTGGGTGATACCTTCCACTAGTCTTGTAAGACAAATAGTACAAACACAAACTTTTATATAGAGATTCATATCTTATATCTTCTTGAGTTCTAGCTTAACAAAATTAAAGAACAAATACAACGTAGGAAAATAAAGAGAAACGCTTAACATCGATCTCAAACAAGGAGACATTGTACAACGGGTAAATGAAGAATTTGACGACCACCACCGGTGGACTTGCTGACTTCATGCAATTTTAGCAAGCCTTGAATAATGAATACCCAAATTACTAGTTTAAAACGTAATTCCTAGTGTTTAATTGTAATAGTATAGGAATAAGCTTAGGGACATCAACTGACAACCAAGCAGACATTTCATTGATTCAGCTATAATCAAGTCCGAATTAAGTTGGTCTGATACTGATTTGGTTAGACCATATGCAAATGCACTGTGTTTTTTTATCATGAACCTTGGAAATTTATTACTGTATGTCCTGTATTAGAAGACAAAGTATATGAAAAGAAGAAAAGGGCTGCGTTTTTCGTGCTCACTATTGAGGTCTTGAAATCTGGTTCAGCTCATAGGCCATAGCAATGTGATTGTGTTTTATTTCTTCTGTTGGAGGTGTAGTAAAAGATGCAAATGAAACCATTTCTTTATCATCGTCCCTTGTTCAAACAGATTGGAGTACATAATACAGATACCATACCAAAGAGATCTGAAACAAGAATGCTATTGAGAAGCCTCATATCAATCGACATGCAAGAGATTACTATGTCGATTACCACCAAATCAAAAAGAATAAGTTTGTTTCGTAAGTGTAAAGTTAAAAATCTTGACAATAAAATAACAGAAAAAGGAGCAATTGACTTTCGGAAAGGGTTAAAAAGCTCCTTAGTCATGATATATGCATGCACTATAAGCTATGATTGTATCTGTAAGCAACAGCAGCACCTCAGACAAAATCTTTAAGACTAACAGTACTAGTATACAAAATCAATGATCTATATATGATGAGGTAGCCCATATACAACCCAAGTCAATGGTTACAATTTTTCTTTTCATTTATCTCTCCAGTGATGAAAACGCGATTAAGATCAGTCTTATCTCTGTCTAAACTTTTTCCAATTTGATGTTTTGTTATGGGTGAAGTGTTTCTGTCAACCTTTTCCTTTAGACTACCCCATACATATTGCTTTCCTTCTTTTTTCCATAGGAAAGGAATATCATGCCGGTTGGAGTACTAGTGCTTCCTTAATCCCTCTTTTGGTCCCTCTCCATTTCATATTCAGGGCCCTTATGTTTTTTCCCACCTAGTCTCTTTTTCATACACCTCAATTTTGTGAATTTTGTTTTGCTTTTTCTTTTGAACAGGATTGCTTGCATATTCCAACAGTCATAGTCCATTGTATGCCGTGGTTTTCCAGTCGCCTCGTTTGTGTTTCATTTTACATGTACTGAAGGGTAGAGGATCCTAGAACAGTCCTACATCGGCTCGGTTGGGCAGCCAGAGGTTTTACTGTGTTAATCAACCGGTCCTTGGATGATCTTTCTCTTGCATTACGTATTTCCATCTCGAGCATCGTTTCGTTTCGGTTTGCTTCAAATTGGTAATATACGTGGCTCTTTTATCCCGGTGGTGCTTATGCAGTGGAAACTAAACCGCACAGAGTTTCTTACTCTAATGGTGTTTCTACGTATCTACCTTTACTTGTTTACTACACTTGTTTTTCTTATCGATCTTTTTTTTACATCATTTCACACCCCATGCTTTCCTTTTCTCTTTCTCACTCTTGCCACCTAAAGAGGATTTGAATCCTTATGTGTGTGGATAGATATGAGTACTTTGTTTTCTTTTTTGGTAGTTAAGGTAGTAGTTTGGATACAACTCCTTGGAGATCAATTACTTCAAACCAATCAAGATCTAGCTAGCTAGCTAGTATGTCATGTTATGATTCAAGTCATTGACATTGATTTCCCACCTAAAGACAACAACAGCAACCAGATCTTACGATTCTTATCCTCACGATCATTGGGGCGGATCCAAAAGATTTGGGGTGGATTTATATTCGGTACCACGCAAGCTACCGAGTAGTGTTAATGTATTTATTTACACTACTCGGTAGTTTAATGGATTTATATTCGGTAACCAAAATATTCTGCCCCAAATTTTTTCAATCTGCCCCAATGACTCCAAGATTCTTATCTATGCTTGGTTAATATTCTATGAAATTGTTTTTACCCTTATCTGTTGCACTGTCAGCTAATACAAAAAGAAACCTTTGAAACCCGTATAGAGTATCGGTTTGTGCCAGAAAAATTAGAACGATTTTGTGTCAGCTTGGTAAATAGCAAGTAGGTAAAAAGAAACCCATCGCAGAAGGCTTTCGAAGCAGAGTTGGTAAATGGTGGAGAAAATAGTCCTTGGAAACTGTCTTTATAAGGCTTAGTCTAATGGGAGTTCCATATCCACCAAAAAGTAGCAGGACACATCAGCTAAATTTAGAACCAAGTCTACCGGGAAGTGCTAGATAGCATGACACATCAGTCTAGCGCTGATTCATATAGCGGTGGGGCGCTAAATGATAAAGCGCCAGATAATCTCAGCCATCAGATCTGGAATATATGTTATTAGCCATCAGATCTAATGAGAATATTCGTCTAGGCGCTATATGATTGAGCGCGAATTCACTTTTTCGCCGTTACATCATTGAGCGTCTATTTAGCTCTTCTACTTCCACTGCTACGTAAATCTGGATCTGGAGGTTGAATTCAGGGAATAAACCACGCTTTTCGTGGAAGTTGAACTCCCATTAAACTTAGCCTAAATTTGGTGAATAGTTTGAGGCATTTCTAGTCAAAGTCTAACTTGCATGTACGAGGCTTGGTAAATTTAATATCCTTGGGATTTTTTTTTTGCACCTGCATCGTAATCATTTATATGAACAGCTTCATGAATGTATGTACCAAATTGAGAGGTAAGCATATTTTGTCTCCATTCATTAACATTGCCTAGAGTCCAAGACAATGAAATCAAATGTGTGAGTTGTATTGTTTTTGTTTTATCTTCGTTGCATGAGACAATAAAGATAGGAGAATACTAAACCCTACTGTGTTACAACCATTTTGCTCTAGCCAGTCTGCTATGGCATCGTTTCTCTTATTTCACGTTTTTTCCATTGAGTAGGCACATACAAATCTTTTGAAATTGTAGCAATATTTTTGAAAAGAATAGGAAGTAATAAATTGTAGATCTGGGAAGAAGAATGGCCCCATCGCCATGTATGAGGAAGAGTGGTAGACCCTTTTTTTTTATGCAAAAAATTTCATTGATAAAACTAAGTTATTACAACTGGTTTGTCCTTCGACATCCACTCATTTATATCATGAGAGCAAGCACTATGGTGCTCTAAAATCCCCACATGTAGAGAATTTCCTCACATTATGGAAAAATGTTCTAGCCATGTCTACAAAGGGGTACAGATCTGTACCCCCGTGTAGACATGGTTTACTCATCGGTTACTAAGAAACCGCATTTTACTTTCTGCGGCTACTAAGAAACCGCATAAAAATAATTTGTTTTATTACCAAAACCCTACCCTAAACTGATATTTCGGATTTTTAGGGATATTTCGGGTCCCGCGGCTACTTAGAAACCGCATGCACCTTTTCCGCGGTTTCTAAGAAACCTCCAATTTGTAGACATGCACCATAGCACATGCTTTTTCCCCCCTCCATGTCTTGTCTACATTGTGGGGAAATTCCCTACATTTGAGGCATCATAGTGCTTGCTCTGAGGGATAATATCATGGAAATCAAAATCAATACCTTGTCTTCTAACTTTCTTAGCTAGAGAATCAGCCAACCCATTTCTAAGACGATTGACTGATCTACGTCGCCAATTGGACTTGCTACTTAATAAAAATTTGATCTCTAAAACTAAATTATAGTTCTGCCATTGAACATAATTAGTCTGCTCATTGATAGACTTTATTACGTTTAAACTATCTGACTCAAAAATGCAATTCTCAAAACTTCTTGAGCTAGCCCATCTCACTGCTTCCAACATAGCCATACACTCCAGCTGCTCCAGCTCATACTCTGGGATCATCCCTACATCAATGAATCTACCTCTAACTCCTTTGCAGCTTCCTGCAAAATCACGTATGATTAGCCTAGTTCCAGCTAAACCTGTATCAGAAAGGAAAGAGGCATCCCCATTGATTTTAATTTCATTGTGGCCTGGTGGTTCCCAGTATATAGCTTGACCCTGCACATAGGATGAACTGTTAAGTCCATCCCTGCATTGAGTACTTAGTTGTAGATTTCTTGCTATACAAGAATCTGCATTAGGTTTGATTCTCTGATAAATCAAAAAACACATGTCTTTCCATATCATCCAAATTGATATCGTTAGTATAAAAAGCTTGAAATTATCTCTATGCTCTGAAACATCCTGCACTATAGTGGCATTAGTAAACCAACTAACTATCAAGTTTCTAACATCTACAGTACAACCTGAAGTATCTACACCTAGTTTCCACCATATAGTTTTTGCATAAGGGCATTCAACAAGTAGATGATAAACAATTTCCAATTGGGCACCACAAACACTACAACTAACATCAATGTTTTGCTTATATCTAGAAATATTGTCCCTAGTAGGAAGGATTCTTCTAAGGCATTTCCAAACAAAAATCTTAGTCCTGTGAGGTAGATTAGTGTCCCAAAGAGCTTTCCAGACTGTAATGGGAACCTGAAACTGGTGAGTTGGATTCCTAATTTTTAATCATGAGAGAACATTATACGCACTTTTGACAGAGAAGATGCCTTTTCTGTCAGGTTTTCAAATGAGCATATCTTCACCAATACTAGGCACATAGATAGATAAAATTCTTAATGTTATGTCTTGATGAAAAAGATTGTTTACTAAATCAACATTCCAGTTCCTGGTACCTGGCAAAAACAACTCAGACACAAAACTGTAAGCATGAGAAACCACAGTATTAGCATTAGAAATAAGAGGGTTTTGCAACCCAACTATCCATACATCAAGCCAAATATTCACCTTTGTACCACATCTAATGACCCAACAAGAGTGAGATTTAACAATCTGTAGACCTTTATAAATGCCATTCCAGATCCATGAACATTTGTCCTTAAGTTCAATAAGATGCAAGAAACTACAGTCTTTAACATACTTGGCTTTTGATGCAACAACCCACAGATCCAGTTAATTAGCACACAATTTCCATGCTAACTTGCAAATAAGGGCTTTATTAAAAACTTCAAGATTTCTAAAAGCTAGGCCACCTAGAGACTTAGGTCTACACAAACTTTCCCAAGAACAGAACTTAATGCCCTTATTGTTTTTGTGACCCCACCAAAAGCTCCTCTGTAATGTGTCTAGTTTACCTATAAGAGCCTTAGGAATCCTAAAGCAACCCATTTGATATGCGGGAAGTGAATTTAAAACAGATTTTACCATAGTAGTTTTCCCAGCTGGATTCAGTGATGAACCAACCCAATTCCTAAGCCTTGCTTCAAAAGACTGGACAATAGGCTCAAAGGATGCATTCTTGTTATGCCCTAAAAGCAAAGGGGCACCTAAGTACTTCTCAAAGTCAGAAACTTTGTTCATGTTAAGAGCATTATCAAGTTGATCACAAGTTGCTGGATCTAAATTGCTGCTGAAATATACACAAGATTTGTTAAAATTTAGTAGTTGCCCTGAAACATTACCAAAATTGTTTAGTACATTGAGAACACTATTGATATTATTCATATCAGCATTAGCAAAAATGAGAATATCATCAGTAAACATCAAATGAGTCATCTTAGGTGCATTTCTAGCTACTTTTATACCAGTAATAGTCTTATCTAATTCAGCTTTCAACAAACTTCTTGATAGAAACTCCATGGCAAATATGAACAAATAAGGAGAGAGTGGATCTACTTGCCTTAGGCCCCTAGTTGGGCAATATTGAGCACAAGGAGATCCATTCAAAAGCACATTAATACTAGTTGTGGAAATGCATTGGAAAATGAGATCACAAAACTGTTCACTAAACCCAAATTTGCTCAAAACACCTATCAAGAAATGTCATTCTAACCTATCGAAAGCTTTAGATAGGTCTAGTTTTATAACCATAGTTCCACTCATTCCTTCTTTTTGTTTCATTGTGTGGATCAATTCACGGGCAACAATAATGTTGTCATGGATTGATCTACTAGGTACAAAAGCTGTCTGGTGAGGTGATATAAGCTTCTTAAGGTAAGGTTTTACTCTATTAGCCAAAAAATTTGATATAACTTTGTAAGATGAATTATAAATGCCAATTGGTCTATAATCTGATGGGGTTTTAAGATCTTTAATCTTAGGTATAAGAGAAATATAAGTTTTGTTAAGACTCCTTGGCATAAACTCACATGGAAAAAACCTTTTAACCACATTTATAATGTCCTTACCTACATATTGCCATTGGGTTTGGTAAAACCCTTCTTGGAAGCCATCAGGTCCTGGTGAGATCCTATAAGGCATACTTTTAACTACCTTGTGAATCTCATCATCAGTTGGAATACTCATTAAAAAAAGATTATCAGCATCACTCAAAACAGTAGGAATGACATCAAAATTTTCATTAGAGAAAACAGGATTAGTTGTACAAGCAACACTACTAAAATGAGCAGTGAGAACTGTTAGAGCATGGCTCGGTCAACCTCACTAAGTGTTGGTATGTCAAGCTTAGTTGTCAAATTTAGTGATCAAAACTCGACCGCTAAACAACATACATTAGGTAAGGTCATCATTAAGTTAGCTTTAGGTTGGGGAAGATTTTGGTAGGATTTAGAATCACTATTTGAAGAGTTGAAGAAGATTGAAAATCAAACGAAGACATCCGGCTTCATCATTCAGGAGGTTAGTGAATCTAAATAACGTGATTTCATTATATTTTACACTTGTGCTACAAAAGGCAAAAACATAACTTAATGCTTGAGCTTTACGTTATGACTTGATCACTTGTGATCAGTGTGTCTTAAGATATAACTCCTCTTTATCGCTTGCGATATTGTAGTTGTAGTTATGACGTTCCATATTGCCTAGAGATTTATTTTGTTCTCGGTCTCTAAGTAATATAAGGTTTTTCCTAAAACCTTCGAGTTGGATATAGCAGTTGTGATGTTGTCTCGATAGTATTACGAGATTTAATCCATCACAGTATTGTCTCGACTTACCTAATCTGACTCTGTCGGATTGATTAGCACGTACTTGTATAAGCTAAATGTAAGAGAGATCGTGACTCACACTTATGTTGGGTAGACTCGATATACTGCTTTTCTGGGTTCGGATACTACGTCATGGTTTGGCTCTGATTACTGAAGTTCTGAATAATTTAATTGATTCTTTAAATATGAACATCTTGTATGCATATCACACTTTTAGATTTCGAAACCATATTCTTGTTATCTCATCTTATGGACTTTCAGAGTTCGAAACCTCAATGTATGTTTTGGTAAAACTAAACTCGAAACCTCAATGTATGTTTTGGTAAAACTAAACTTTGATTTCGAAACCATAATCTGGTTTTCGCATCCATAAGTTATTCGGTCCAAAACTTAAAATGTGACCAATGAGAGAACATGAGTTCGAAATAATGTTTGCTGGCCACCAGTGACTTGAGAATCGAGACCAATGAGTCTTGACCATGTGAGTTCTAAAAGGTCTAGTAGACCCTGGGGTTTCCTAAAGGTTTATGTGAACCAGGAAATAAACTTGTGCGTCAAGGACAAAAAGGTGTGATGTTGAAACGTTTCTTGACCACATGGACTCTCAAGTTCTACGCCAAACATTTGTGACGAGATTGATATGTGTTTCTTGTTTCGAAACCTTAACCAAGGTTTTGTTAAAACAAAATCTAAAGTTCGAAATCAAACTGTGATTTCGCTATATGGAAACTTGATTTGGGAACCTCATTTCGGTTCTGGTCATATATGAACTTTAGGATCCGAAACCTTAATTTGGTTTCTGCCAAACAGACTGTAGATTTCGAAACCTTAATTTGGTTATCTCAGAATGCGTATTTTGAAGTTCAAACTCTACCATTTTGATTTGTGCTTCAACGAATTAATGAGTTTGATATTCTCAGTTTGAAGTTTGAATTTATTCATCTTCAATGTACAACTAAGTTGGTTTGAGTCATAGTCGGAAATAAGGTTCGTCGCTCCAGTTAGACACATGATTTCTGATCAATGTTGTACGTGATTAGATCTTCGTATGGATATACTACTTGATAAAATATTCATTTGATTTATCATTTGATGTTTTGATTTGAATTCTTAGATATCATTAACGTGATCATCTATATTGGAATCGAGAATTTAGGAGATTCAACATTTTGCTATTGTTTGATGAATCATGCACCGTACTTTATTGGTATATCTATTGTATGATTCGGAATGTCCATTGAACCTACGTGTTCACTTAAGCTTAACACACAAGGCTTGTCCTCGTCTGCGATGATACGTTTATGCAGAACGTTGAGCCACGATTGGACCAGATCCCACTTCCATCTAGGATCGTTCTGGCCCATCCAGCAAAGCCTAGGAAGTGATGTCGACATTATCAAAGCTTATGAGTATTATTTGCTTTGATTGCTCTTGGCCAAACATTTATTGAAATATAGTTTTCATTTATGAAATATATTTTTCTTTAATGTAAAATTCTAGAGTATTAGATCTCATTAAATGCTATGAGTCTAAGTGACGTATTTCGGAACATATATGGAAATGTGCTTTAATGAATTTCAAAAATTAAGTTAGCCTCATTTCAAAGCCAAGCCTTAGTCAATATAAATAGGAGTGGTATCTCTCCTAAAAGCTTTGTCCCTCTACCAAGCTCTTTTTCGGAATTGAAAGCTTGTGTTTATCTAACTTTTCCTCTCAGTTACCTTTAAGCTTTTGCTTTCGGTCTGGATTAGTGAAAGTCTTCTCTTGGGGATCGAGAAGCCTAGAAGTACCTCTTACGGGAAACTAGTTTATGTTTACTAGTCTTCTTTGTATTGTACTTGTGTTTTGTTCTATCACGTCCAAACCTTGCGATCTTGTTTATTCTATGGTCCTTCTCTTCTGTTATAAGGCCACTCAAGATCGTTGTGATTAGAACATACTCTTTATCTATTAACCTGGATTTGTCAGCAAGCCGCTTTCAGTTTGTGTGCCTAAACTATAGATATTGAGTGGAATCAGGATTGTTGTTATTGGATTTATTATTGCAGGTACATCTTTCTTCACGGTCATACATATTGTACTGCATCCATGTATTGCTTGATTCCAACTGCTCTTTTGGGAGTTTTGGTTTCAAAACCTTGTTTGGTATCTCGAGAGGTTTATGTTAGAGCATTGCTCGGTTGAACCCACTGATGTTGTTATCTCAAGTCAGTTGTCAAGTTTAGTTAACAAAAACACAATCCTTGATAAGTATACTTTACAACTCGGACTAGGATAGATTTAAGTATTCGAGACGAAGACCATTGATGATGCAGATCGGTGCTTACATACTTGATAAAACATATACTCCTCACTAAAGGTTGAGTTGGACCTCAATACAAGCCTATGGACTTTTTTAAGTTCGGAAACTTGCTTGAGCCTCACTCAAGGTTGCTTAACTTTTAAGCAAAGCCTCCCTTGATGATCATTATAAATAGATGACCTTCTGCAAGATACAACTTCAATCCTCTACACATCTGTGTATCCTTGCATAAAGGTTGGTCGTCATCTCGAAGTCCTTTCTTGGACTATGACTATTGAAAGACTTCACTTGAGGATCGTGAAGCACAGGTCGGAAGTAAGATTCCTGATCCTGTATCTTGGGTCGATTGAATTATTTAAATCTTATCACGACCAATATTTGATAGAAACTTCGTACGGCGGATCTCGTATCGTAAGCCCCAGAAGTTTCGTAACGCAAATTCACGAACTAGGTTTTATACTAAGTTCGTCAAGCGTTAGGAGATAAAATTGTTTATGCTAGATCAATAAGCCCTATTCAGTAAAACCGATTTCCATTCACCTTGACTTTAACTCTAAAGGAAATCACAATCGTATTCTTGTTTATAACAAAGTACTTTTAGGCGTCATGTTAGAGGCAGGGTAGCGCTAGTCTTCACGAAGGGAAGTGGAGCAACTCCTAGGCTTGTAAAGGACGTCAACTAGAGATATCAAGTACGTAGGTTTCTGCGGGAGCACAACGGTAGCTGAGTTGCTTGTAGGGTTAATTCAGTCTCGATACATTCTATTCCAAAGTCTGAGAGTAGGCTAGCGTCTGTATTCGCTTAATACTGTGGTTGTTCACATCTGGACGAGGTCCCGGGGTTTTTCTGCTGGTTTGCAGTTTTCTCGTTAACAAAATTCTGGTGTCTTGCATTACTTTTCCCTTCCGCATTATATTGTCTTTGATCTATATAATTGAAGTAATTGCAAGTTTGTTGATTCATACCCTTGAGTGAATCCATCTCTATTGAGATCTACAAGAACTCGTTCTTGTTAGGGTTTGGTTCTCTGAACTATACTCGGGTTGTTGTTTGAATATTGATTTGTGAGATCGTTCAAACAACCTAAATCAACTAGGTTCACGAAAACTAAAAGTTGGTGGTATATCTCGGTATTCCCTTTTTTCAGTTTATTACCAAGTAAACTTAGATATCCTCGCTCTTGGTG
>JAJJMA010095009.1:0-14035 GCA_023529015.1 Papaver nudicaule
TTTAATTACTCCCCCTTACTTGATACTTTGAAAAAGTACAGCAAGTAAGCACATGATGTTCTCCCCCTATGGTTGTGAGCCACAAGAACAAGAACCATATGTATTTTCCCCCTATTTGTCACAAAAAATATGACAAAGTACTTTGAGACTAGGGCTTCAAACCTATGGAGATAGGTCAAGTTAAGTACTTGCATACCAAGTTTAAGATGACATGACTAAGAAATCAGAACGATGATCTCGAAGTTAATTCATCTTTGGAGAAATTTAGATACACTTTTCTCCTATATTCCACATCCATGATCCCCAATAAGATTTTTTATTAAGCGCAAGCTCATTTAAGAACTTTCCCCCATGTGGTGTTATTCAATAAATAACAACATACAAAGCCTAACTTGGACAAACAAATTAATGTATCCAGTTTTTCTTTGTTTACAATCTCTTTTCCTTAGCCAGATTTTTGGAAAAGAGTATATGATTTCGAGTTTGTGAAAACCCTAAAAACCATATAATCAAAAGTTTCTTAATCGTGAGAAAAAGCTTAACTTTTGTAATAGACATAACTTTGCATCACTACCGAGGTAATGGAAAAAGCTATGTATTGCAATAAGATTGAGGTAGACAAATCAAGTATTGCAAACATCATTAATAATTATCTAAAAAGAACTTTTATTAATGAAATAAAGTAGTACATGCTGAAAAATTCTAAAAAGCATGAATAGGCAAACTACTTTTAGATATAATTTATATTCCTTAGGTAGAAGTAAGAACAAGTTCTTACAAGGAACCAACTAATCTAATCTACTAAGAAACGAAAACAAACAAATAATTAACTCTTTTCACTGCCAGTGGTGTTTTCTAACTCTTCAGAACTGCTCTAAACTGGCATGGTAAGATCCATCCTATATTTGAGATCAGGATGTTTTGAAGCAATCAGATCGAGTTGTTTCTGTAGATAAATAACATTATCTTCAAGACGTTTCTGTCTTTTGATAGCTGTGTGAAGTAGGCTCACGACTTCATTATTGTTGTTGTTGTGAGTTTCTTCTGCAAAATATTCTTCATCACCCTGGTTTTCACTATTCTTGCGTTTGTTAACATTAGTCAACATCTTGTTAATGGAGCTATCAATGAGTGGCTGAGACTCACCAAGCAATTTTCCCGAGGGTTTAACATTGTAAAAATCACAGATTCTCCCAATGAGACATGGAAACCCAAGGTTTTTGCCATTACGAGTCATTACCCTCGTGTAATATATAATCAGATCACACAAGTTTATTTCTTGTCCGCTCCTTAAATAGTAAACCAATTTTGCAAAGTCGTGACTCCACACAGAGTTGACCATCATGGAAGGACATAGATTAGCCACACCAAGCTTCCCAAAGGTTCTCAACTCTACAGATAGATCTTTTGTTGGAAACTTGCGTTCCCACAGAACTTCACGACCTATCAGTTTCATGGAAATATCTCTGTTGGTTGGTCTAGCATTCACAGGTCTAGGTGGTGTGATACCTTGATTGGACAGACCCGTGAGAGATGCTATGATATCACAGTTTACATCCATTATTGTTTTCCCGACCATCGTTTTAAAGCTGAAGTTTTCATCATTGGTTCCATGAATGTTGGCATAGAACTCTCTGACCGTTCCTTCATAAGCTTTTCCATGACCATCAAATATGTTGCCCAAATTAAAGGATCTTACATATTTTACCACATCTTCAAACCTTGTACTATCAACAAGTGAAAAAACAGGGGTACCGAAATACAACCAACTTTTCGTTTGGGCTCGTGAGACTTATGGTCAGATCTGGACGATCTCAAAAATCAATATCCAGATCTGTTAACCTGAGTTTGGATCACAAGGATCAGTCCAACGCAAGATAGGGTCTTGGTAATCCAAGGGATGGATTGAGGACAACGATCAGGTTTATAATAACGTACTTCTTGTGTTTGCTTTAATTATATAATCAGAGAATATAATGCGGAAAGTAAAGCACACAAGACACCAGAGATTTTTTTAACGAGGAAACTACAATCTATAGAAAAACCTCGGGACCTCGTCCAGATTGAACACCGCACAGTACAAACTGTCTACAAACACTAGCCTACTATAAGACTTCGGTCTGGGATGTAGCAGAGACCAATTCCAACCCTCCAAGCGAATTGGCTACTGTCGCCCTCCTTACGTTTGTAGATCCCCCACAGATCGTCGCGCACTTTATTCCCCGAGCTGACGTCCTTTACAGGCCTAGGAGTTGCTTTAACCGTTGTTAAAGGCATGTGTCAATAATTCCGGCTTTGCAACCTCAATTATCAACTGTATGTTTGAACTGTCCTCTATCAGTTTGACATACACAAAGTGACTTCCTTCGGATTTTTCCAGGTCATACGGAAATCTACTTACAAGCGGGGGCTGACAAGTAAACCGAGTAAACTATGCCCAACTTGTCTCTACCTCAGTTGTACACGAAGAATCACTTAAGAAACTTATACAACTAGAGCTAACTAGGTCTTACAACACCGAGTGCAGCCGTGCGTTGCTTCCTTTCAACCTTGTGTGTAGCGTATCAGATCTTGAATGGCCTTATATCAGAAGAGAAGGACCGTAGAATAGACAAGAACGTAATCAGGTTACAGGTTACTCCGATATCAACCACTAAGGTCTCAATCTCCTACCTGTGCTTCCCAACTCTCAAGAGAAGTCTTTGTAGTCGTAGGTGAATCCCAAGATGAACTGTTACCTAATAGAGGATGACTATACCACAACAAGCATTCACCGAAGTGAAAAGAGTTTTACGATCACTTCCACAAGGAATCTTCACGTATGCTTGATGCTTGCGGTTTTCGTCCTTAGACACCTCTATTTATAGCACTCAACAAGATAGGTTGTTTTGGAATAAAGCAACTAGTTACTTGTTCCACAAGTTTAGGAAACCCTAACTTGCAAACTAAGAAACCTAGATTTATCTCAATTGGAAATCTTTTATCATTTATCTGCCAAGTATTTTGTTAGCTCATAAACACTTCAAGATAGATATCCAACAGACCAGAGATAATATTTATCTTATTGACACATTGAGAATCGTTAGATGGACCACAGAATATATTTTAGTGAAAACCAAGTCCAACTAAGAGATAAGGAGTCAGAGTTTAACCCGAGTGAAAATCCTAGAGAATATTCACTTGAGACGGTTCGCAAACCGTCCAACTGCATCACAACCAAAAGCATTGAATCTGAGGTTCACGTAAGGTACGTGTACAAATTGATATTTTGGAACTCAGGAGTTTTTCCTAAGTCACTGTTCACGAACGGTTCGGGAACCGTCGTCATTCAGATTAGGGTTTAACTTGGATCCGCTGGAAGTTCTGGGTTGAACCAGTACTTAGACGTGTTAGACACCCTCAGCTATAATACACTGGACTCTTTCTCAAGAGTACTCCTTTAGATTCACCCATATTGCAAGCAAACCATTGCAATGGACAAATGGTATCGAATCTATCTCATGTATTCTTGTAAACTTACTATTCGTGGGAACAAATACCAACATAGCACATGGTCATGTAGACAAGAACACGATCTCAATCGCTATTAATATCACTACTAAAGTAGCCGACTATTTTGAAAGATAAAGAAAGTAGAATAGAAGAATTTCCATAAAAGTCATAACTCCTACTAACCTTTTGTCGATGAAGAATAAATGATGTCTTCTTTGTCTTCACAGTCTTCGTCTTCAAGGTCTCTACTACTTAGTCTATATCCCAATTCCGAAATCTAAACTCTAGTAGGCTAAATCAAGAATTGTGTTTTGACACCTAAAACTGACAACCAGCTTGACATACCAACGCTAGTGGGTTTGACCGGACAATGCCCTAACAACAAGTTGTCTTTTTATAATGAGAGGCTTATCTTTGATGGTAAGATAGAGATGATAGCACTCTTTGTCATAGAAAGTGATTCTCAGGGATGAATCACGGTGATAGTTGTTTTTCTTTGATGTGGAGCTCTCTTTTGGTGGAGTAATGGGATTCGACATTGTCTTTCCTCTAATTCTTGACATAACAAATTAATTCCACAAAAACTTGATTCAAGAAACGTATTTAACCCTTACAGACGTTCCTGAAGTTAATCTTAAACATATCTGGAAGACTTGTCGTGATTCAGGAGAATTTCTGATACAAAAACCTAGGGCAGCTGTTCCCGAACCGTACGGAAGCAGAATAATCTGTCTCTGAACGGTGCGGTATCTCGTATATTTATAGGGAATTACAGACCCTAGTTACGAGATTCAGATTGTATTAGAATTCAGATTTACTTAAAAACCCAAAATTTACCTTAATACAAATTCTTTTTGCATGGGACTCCTAAGAGTTTATACAAAAATGAAATTGTATGTGTTTCCATTTTAGGAAACTAAGGTATTTTCCCTTTTTGAGATAATATTGACAGGTTATTTTCTCAAGGGTACTAATTCTCCATAATTTTGATTTTGAGAGCTACAAAAATCAAAATTCTTCGTCTTGGTGGAGCAAGGGCTCAACACACAAGTTTTTTACCAATAAACCCAAAAAGACTAAAAAATCTACAAGAATCTACTCCTACTTCCCTACACACTTTTCTCATCACCAGTAGGTACATGATGAGAAAATCCTGTCATGGATTTTAGGGAGAGTAGACGTGAGTATATGGATACTCACAGATCTCAGGATGACAGTTGTCATAGTGAGATGAATTCTTGCCTTGGGTTCCTTTGGAACATAGTCTTTTGCCTTTCTTTTCCTATGTTTATCCAAATGGGTACTCATGAGTTTAAAAGCATGCTTGGGAAGTTTTAAATTCCTTGACACACAAAGTTGGCATTACTTTAACAGTGTGTCCAAGATTTCCGCATTTAAAACACCGTGTATTGGCATGCTTACTTCGTTGTTCCTGAATTTTTTCGATGTATTCTACAAAGATGACATTAAGATCTTGGAGGAGTCGGCAGAGTAAGTTAACTCGAAATCTTTCAGGATCAAGAAGTTCCATGAGTTCTAATTTCTCGAGTGTATGTAGTCGCATGATTTCATTGCGATGATCCTCGCGCATTTTTACAAGCTTATCAGAACCCAATAAATTATGGATTAAGCGTTGTATTCTCTGGTATAATAAAATGGCGGTAGAGATAAACAAATTTTTTATGTACATCATAATTCACGAACCTCGATAAACACATACAGTTACGTCTTTTATGTGTTCACCGGCTCTGATACCAATTGAAAAAGCAGGGGTACCGAAATACTACCAACTTTTCGTTTGGGCTCGTGAGACTTATGGTCAGCTCTGGACGATCTCAAAAATCAATATCCAAATCTATATAACCTGAGTTTGGATCACAAGTGATCAGTCTGACGCAAGACAAAGTCTTGGTAAATCCAATGGACGGATTGGGGACAACGATCAGGTTTATTAATAACGTACTTCTTGTGTTTGCTTTAATTATATAATCAGATAATATAATGCGGAAAGTAAAGCACACAAGTGTAGATGGTGAAAAATGAGAGAAGGACAAGATTGTAAAAACACTCTCTTAACCACGCCTTATTAAAGGCAATTGCCTATTTAGGCACATCTGTATAGCTCAGAAGTGCAACTCATTCCATGAGCTGAATAAACTCTCTATGAGTTCTCTCTTATAACTCCGGTGGAGAGGATAATATCATAGTGAAGTTGCTGATACTCTCACCAACATATTAAACCCATTGATCTGCTTCATGTCGACATAGTCTCGATATCAGAACCAGATCGCTCAATGGTACACGGTGAAGAGTTAACAGAGACGTATCCTCATGGATTTCCTATTAATACGACTCAACATGCGAGTCTTGATGCAAATCTCAGGAATATTGAAGCTCTAGGCCGGTCCAGAGCTCTCTGAGAGGCATACAACAGCCTAAATAGGCTTAAGCGAACCTAATCCCAAGATTCAGGATGGTCTAGCATACCATGGATAAACACGCCATGACTTCAAGTGTGTTGTTGCATAAGCACACACACCACGACTAAGGCACAGGTTGCCCCAAAGTCGACCTTGGCCAGATGCCAAAGCCCTAACGCCACATAGCATGGCACCCTAAACCATGGGACACCACGGATTCACAAGAAATTAGCCTTGGCCAAGAGGCCAAGGCCATGGCGCAAAGACGCCACAAACCTACTTGGCCTTGGCCAAAGGCCAAGGCCGTGACACAGAATATGGTCACAAACGAGTTTGCCTTGGCCAGAGGCCAAGGCCGTGGCGCCACAACAAGATTGGCCTTGGCCAAAGGCCAAGGCCGTAGCCCCTGGGCTATGGTACTATGCACCCCTGGTCTTGGCCAACAACCAAGGCCACTCCTATACTCGTGTCCCGGAGGCACTACACTCATGTTGGTCGTGACAATTAGTCATACGACTCTACTCCACTCAACTCAACTACGCAATATCTGCGTACCACTCGAGACATCAAAACATCACATAGGGGGATAACTTTAGGGGTATTGGTCTGGCGGTCTACGGCAGTTGAAAGAAACTGATGGAGATAGTGGACAGTTACGAGAAGATGGCGTGAGTGGACATGTTCTACACAACTCAGGCAGTTGCGGAAACCAACTCATGTCCTCCACTCCCCCACTCTTCTACGACTTCCACCTTCTCTGTCGAGAGATCAGGGTGAGTTCAAAACTATATCTATCTTCCAAGGCAAGGAACACAGAATACAGAACACACAACAGAGAAGAAGAACATCTTCAACCAGAACCTCAGAGAAACACACCCGAGTAACCCAACACACTTCTAGCCTTGGAGATTTCCAGTCGAATTCACGACGGAGATCTTGAACTCTTACACCCAAAACACACCTTCAACCCGATCTCAAGTTTCTTCGTTGTTTCCCTCCCTAGACCAACCTCTATCCTCTATGTGACGAAGCAAGACGTGAACGGCCATTGACTTGGTTTAGGCTCGTCTTGTTCGACTTTGATCTCGAGCACTACGAAAGTACCCAAAGACGGTGCATTGTTTTTACAGGTAAAAACAGTTGACGACCACAGTGGGAGATCATTCTCTCGGTTCCAGAGAAACTTGCTCAAAGATGGTTGAACTTAGGTCGGGATCAGATACCAAAAACCCCAACTCTTCAACTGACGGTGTTGTAGACTCCAACGCAGCACCTACCAACCCCACATGCATCCAGCAACACGCCCAATGTACCTGTTACCCAAGATACTTCCCCTTCAATACCTATCGTCTCGGCTATACCCATCACCCCAATAACTCCTAACGCTCCAACCCACACCTCTGAGAAGAACCCTTCCACCAAGACTAAGGTCGGCGCTACCACCGAGAAAGGGAAAGGAGTGTCAGGAGCATTAACTATGGATGAGTTGGCCAAACGTCAAGATGTTCTCGCGGAAAACCGTGACAACATATCCGACACGCAACTAGGGGTCCTGGATTATCTCAAATCTCTAACCTCGAAGTTGTCGAATCCACCAATCAAGGGAACCCCTGAGGTAGCCGCTACAGGCGCCTACTCATCCGTCATCCGCATCCGAGGTGATGAAGCAGCTCCTACTCCCGAAGAATCTCGCCAAAAAGAAGGACAACCATCCCGCTACGTCACGGCAGACGACTTGGAAAAGCTACTACATCGAGAAAGAAAGGTGGCGCTGCCTATCCACCAACACCGACCACCGTACCCGCACAAAGTACAGAGGAAAAGCCCTGCCACGGAAGTGACACATCCAAAACGCACTAATTCAGCTCTGGGGACTCCGAACAAGAACATGAACCAAGAAGGGCCGCAGCAACCGGAGATGCGGAGACAAAAAGCCAGACCAGAGATACCAGACTACCCGTTTCCCATAGAGGAGATACTAGAGTTGCTAGACACTTGGATCCAGGACGGGGCAATCGAACTCCCTCCGATACGACAGCCTCCTAAAGCCGAAGAGGTAGCAAGCCCATCTAAGGTGGAGTCCGGGGAATTGCACCTAGAAAACGAAGGAGTATATCGAGATCCTCTACCCGTTCGAGAATTCACCTTCCCTGAGGAGCCGGTGAACAAGAGAGTGGAGGAGATAATGTACCAACTATGTGAGACTCTCTGTCTCTCGAAACCACAGCGGAAAGACATGTATCGGGAAAACACCTACCCTTCAAGGAAGTCAATGAGCAGACAATGTCCAAGCAGGGGCAGCCAACAGAAGGACAAGGCTGGGGACTTCTCACAACCGCCCGCCTGTCTCATGCTGAGTTCTCGAAGACACTCATCGACCTAGGATCCCCGGTGAACATCCTCTCAGCCAAGACTCTCAGAGCCGCCAACATCCCTCGCAGCAGAGCCATCCATGCCCCTGCCATCATCAAAGGCCCTGACGGGGTCGAAGTACGCACTTACGGGTGGATCGACCTTCCCGTCGAAGTCGCCACGATCCCAACCATAGCGGAGTTTCACATTGTTAAGGGAGTCGTCGAGAGCGACATGGTGCTAGGACGCCCATGGATCTACAACAACCAGGAGACACTCCCTCCGGAGTTCATGGAGCGGTTTGTACAAAAGAGCAGCAAGGCAGTAGCGCGCCTGCAGAACCCAAGGGAGTCAATGAGGACCCCCTCAATCAAGAAGGTACTTCGTCCACCCCTCTCTTATTTGATAGCCCACATTCACCGAGTCACTAGGGACTCGCCACGAGGAAAGCTACTCGAGAGAAAAACCCTGGAAAACCGGCAGTAGACATCGGCACAGCCATAAGAATCTTCATCAAAGCCCTTCAGGAGTCTGGAATTGTACGTGACAAGCTCCGAGGAGAAGGTGAACTCATCCCCTACGACATACCACCCGAAGTCTTAGAGACCATCCTAGACTTCAAAGAATATGTAGAACTGTTCAACCTCAAACAAAAGGCGGGGGAGAACGCAGTTGCATATGCTACCACCCTAAAGGAAGATGAAGTGCCAAGGACGCCAACCTTGGAGGAACTAGCCAAGTGTCGAGACGATCTTCCGGAAAGACGGATCAAGACCCAAGTTGAAGTCTCGGCTCATCTCAAAACTCTAACCGTGAAACCATCAACAAGTTCACAAGCCAAAGGAACTCCCAGATCTGCTACTAGTTCGAACAGCGCGACGATCCACGTCTAGGATGACGAGATGATCTCTACTCAAGCAGAAGCTCAACATGAAAAGAGCCACAACTCGGATATCACGCAAAAGACGATTTGAATAGACCCTCCAGAGCCCAGAGGAGGAGACGACGCCAGTTGACCAGCACCGAAAAACGTGCCCACACAAGGTGTAGAGGGCCCCTTTCCCCAAGAGGGGAGCATCGACACCACCGAGTACTGAGCCCTCCATGAAACTGCAAAAGACTTGCCTCGCCTGCACCAGCGCTACCGGAGAGGGCAAACCCCTAAGAAGCGAAGAGGCTTGTATTACCATTGGCGACATCAACTTCATCAACGAGCAGTACAACAACAACTTACCTTCCGTGAGTATCATCACCGAAGGGAATAAGAGGAAGAGTCAAGCCACAGAAGTGACACACCCAGAGCATACGACTTCAAGCTCGCTTTGGAAACTTCAGGTGATAGTGTGGGTCGAAGCGGATCACAACGCAGGTCACGGCGCCACGAATCACGACGCCACGACACCACGAGTGATGGCGCCACAAGTCACGGCGGTGCAACTATTAGAAAGGGGTAAATCAAGCTTGTAGTATCCATGGCAACAAAGGACTTACCAACAAACAATGAAGGGACGGACAACTCCATCATCACTAAGGGAATGACGACGAGACATGGGGACTTCCAGAGTTACCACTGCAGCCAGCCAGGAACTCCACGGTTTGGACTCTCAAGACAAACCTGAACACAAGCATGTCCAACAGTCCAACTCTGCTACTCGATCGAGAGAAACCCCCTGGAGAACCAAGAGGAGGACACGCATCTCTATCTCATCCACACCAACCTCCTCATCCAAAAGACCCCTCTCTCATGGGATGCTCCTCACTAGAGGAAGTTCAGACTTCAAACTTCCAAAGCCGCAAGACGATCAACCACCACCGTCCCTGTCTTGATAGAAAAGGATCCAAGCAGTAAGGATTGAAGAAGCTCGTGATAACAGGAGACCCGTCAGTAAACCAGACAACAGGGTACCGACACAACACAACTCAAAGGGTCCCGAACAAGAATGTGACCCGAGCACAAGATGCAGATATGCAACAACCACCGCGAGGAGTACGAGGACTGAAGCCTATACATGATTCCCAGACTCATTATCTTCGACGAAGTACTGGAGCTATTAGACGTCTGAATAAGGAGGGAACAACCGGATTACCCCGACCCGATGATTCTCAACAACTAGAGAGAACACTCTGCCTACTCATCTTCGAAAGGCCAATACCTACTTTTTTTTCTGCACGAGGAAAGGCGAACCCAATGAGAGACGCTGATAAGATATCAGAAAACATAGCTGGGGACTCCTCGCCACCGCCGCTCCTCACTCAACCAAGTACCGATAGCAATGCCGGCTGCCATGACCCAAAGGGAAACGTGAAGTACAACAGATGCTCCCTTGTCTCTACCAAAGTGATTCATCAGCATGGGAAGAGCCTACTCGACCAGAGATGTCCATACAGCATGGGACTACCCGCTACAGATCTCTCGAAGGAAGGGAGACTCAAGAGAAGAACTCTAATCAACATTATTGCCTACAACCTCAGCGTTAGAGCTACCAACCAAGTACGGTAAACCATATTGTGGGGAAGTTATTTTATTATGGGTCTCCATGGAGCAAACCTACTCTGGAGACAAACAAAGACGTGCTCACGACTACGTACCAAGTTCGTTGTACGACAACCTTCACGAATATAATGTTATGTGTAAAAATTTCGTGGCAATCCAATCCGTGGATCAAGAGAGATGGCACCAACATTACAGCACACCGAAGTAAGTGGATAGAACTTACATGCGAAACCAAAACAGTTGCTGCAGAAATCTCGTGAGGAGTTCTTGGGTAAAATTTATACACACCATTTTAATGTCTACAACCTTGTGGTAAAATTTCATACAATAACCCCATGTGGTTTGAGAAATATGGCGTGAACATTGGGGAAAAGAAAAGCTGTCAGAATTTCCTGCGCCAGCAACTTCCGTCACGAAGAAACCACCGGTTTGAGAAATCCACAAGGGATTTTGGAAAGATTTTCGGGCACAATCTTTCAATGTATGTCTCCCAACACATACTAAAATTTCGTACCAATCCAGCAAGGGGATTGGGAGATACGACACAAACACTACAGCACACGCGAGACGCGCAATCAGGAATCATGTGCAAGACCACGGCGAGTACTGCGGAAAATCTACGAGGAGCCTCGAAGAGATTTTTGGACACAATACTTACCTAGATGTCTACTACCAGGTGTAAAAATTTCGTGACGATACAACCTGTGAGTTAAGATATATGACGCAAACATCAGGAGACACGCAAGACGCGAACTGTCGGAGTTTACAACGAATAGACTATGGTGCAAAGCTCATAGCGCCAGCATCCACGGCGCTACCAAGACTATGGCGCCACACCTCATGGCTCCACATATTATGGAGCAACACCTCGTAGCACCAACATCCTCCTAGAACTTCACTACTCAGTAAAGATGGCGAGGTAAACATCTTCATCAAGTAGTTCGCCTATTTTGACTCCAACACCCTCCTCAACGACTGGGGACTTGGCGCACTCGTCATGCTTTGGGGGGAAGTATCTGTAAAAGGGATACCGATACGGGACGACACATGCTCTACAACAAAACAGAAGATGTTCAGATCCACACCAAGAAAAAAGAATACGATCGACTCCCCTGGTATCTCTCTACCAATTGCTGATGTCGGTTACCACTGGATTGGTCATTGTCTCGTAAAGCATTGGTGCTCCACCTCACTCAACACTACGGATTCAATTCTGAACACCAATGGACGCGTCTTGCTGGAAAGTACACCACCCAAGCTTGCACCAAAGGCGCTGCTCAGGAAATTAGCTAATTGCATAAACCATTCTCCAGGTGGAGATTATCAAGGAGAAACAAAGACTTGATTACGACAAGAAGGAGGAAAAGTTCTCTGCTAAAACGGGTAAAACCTCTCCCTTCTTTTCATTTTCTTGGCTAAGACCTAGCCTATGCATGTATTCACATGCATGACACTGGGGACCTCACTAAGCATAGTGTTCCCCTCTCTAGAAAAATCACGGCGCCGCAAGAGCTTGTGGCGCCACAAAGGTCGTGGCCCATGAAACCTATGGCGCCACGAATAACTTGAAAAAAAAATGAATAACACCAGCGACAACACGAAAGTGTGATCTCGCATCCTTATGGGTTTAGAAACCCTAAGAGCTCCTTAGTCAAGTTGAGCCGAGTATCGACCAGAGGATAGGCCTGCGAGGCCTGTAGGGGCTACACCTAGAACGCCCCGAGCCTCGGGATCATCGTGACCCCGTTAACCAGAAATCCCTGTTTAGCAACGTGTATGTACTTACATATGAATTTACTTTTAGTTTATTCCATGAGACCCTGTACTAGTGTTGAATAGAGAACCTCAGAACGATTGAGGTTGCCATCACCATCCGAATGCTTAGTATAAAACATTACTGTTCCACACTAACCAGGGGACTTTCTGTAGATGGTGAAAAATGAGAGAAGGACAAGATTGTAAAAACACTCTCTAAACCACGCCTTATTAAAGGCAATTGCCTATTTAGGCACATCTCTATAGCTCAGAAGTGCAACTCATTCCATGAGCTGAATAAACTCTCTATGAGTTCTCTCTTATAACTTCGGTGGAGAGGATAATATCATAGTGAAGTTGTTGATACTCTCACCAACATATTAAACCCATTGATCTACTTCATGTCGACATAGTCTCGATATCAGAACCAGATCGCTCAATGGTACACGGTGAAGAGTTAACAGAGACGTATCCTCATGGATTTCCTCTTAATACGACTCAACATGCGAGTCGTGATGCAAATCTCAGGAATATTGAAGCTCTAGGCCGGTCCAGAGCTCTCTGAGAGGCATACAACAGCCTAAATAGGCTTAAGCGGACCTAATCCCAAGATTCGGGATGGTCTAGCATACCATGGATAAACACGCCATGATGACTTCAAGTGTGTTGTAGCATAAGCACACACACACCACGACTAAGGCACAGGTTGCCCCAAAGTCGACCTTGGCCAGATGCCAAAGCCCTAACGCTACATAGCATGGCACCCTGAACCATGGGCCACCACGGATTCACAAGAAATTAGCCTTGGCCAAGAGGCCAAGGCCATGGCGCAAAGACGCCACAAACCTACTTGGCCTTGGCCAAAGGCCAAGGCCGTGATACAGAATATGGTCACAAACGAGTTGGCCTTGGCCAGAGGCCAAGGCCGTGGCGCCATAAGCCATAGCGCCACAACAAGATTGGCCTTTGGCCAAGGCCGTGGCGCCATAAGATATGGCCAAGGCCGTGGCGCCATGAGCCATGGCGCCACTATGATGGAACTAGCGCAAGGCGCTTTGAAAGTTGGCCTTGGGCAAAGCCAAGGCCACTCCTATACTCGTGTCCCGGAGGCACTACACTCATGTTGGTCGTGACAATTAGTCATACGACTCTACTCCACTCAACTCAACTATGCAATATCTGCGTACCACTCGAGACATCAAAACATCACATGGGGGGATAATTTTAGGGGTATTGGTCTGGCGGTCTACGGCAGTTGAAAGAAACTGATGGAGATAGTGGACAGTTACGAGAAGATGGCGCGAGTGGACATGTTCTACACAACTCAGGAAGTTGCGGAAACCAACTCATGTCCTCCACTCCCCCACTGTTCTACGACTTCCACCTTCTCTGTCGAGAGATCAGGGTGAGTTCAAAACTATAAATAGAGGCTTCCTCTATCTTCCAAGGCAAGAAACACAAAATACAGAACACACAACAGAGAAGAAGAACATCTTCAACCAGAACCTCAGAGAAACACACC
>JAJJMA010095016.1:0-14760 GCA_023529015.1 Papaver nudicaule
TTTTTTTGCACGATTGATAAATATGGGTACCAAATTTCCACGCTGATACCAAATTATTTATGAACAAAAAGTAGTCATGACAGTTGGATCACTCAAATGGTATCTCTGCTATCTTGGGTAACCGCCTTTATAAAATTACATTTTTTAGTGTCAAAATAAGGTCAATTGCAATATAAAAGAAAATATACACTAACAAGTAAAAACTTAATGGAACAAACTAATTGTCACTTTATATTGACGACAACAAAATGAATACTAGCGTACCTGTGTGCTTTTTCAGAGTAAAAAATGCAACTGAAAGTATGCTCCTCAGAGTCTTATATAACTATCTGGTTAATAAGATACAATGTAACGCGGTTTTCCTACAACGTAGAAGGTTCTCCCGGATCAAACGGCACAGCTGGATTCATGGCTCCCGAACAAAAACTTAAGAAAACAGTTAAGGAATCATTAGTAACATGGAAAAATCGGAGATTCAACTAATTATGCTCATTCTTATTTCGTATGAAACACAACGGCAAAGTAGAGTGTAACGCAGAACATATAAATTGCAATTTCGCTCGAGGATGGCCGCATATTCACCACATTCGTGAAAATCAAAGTTTCTGGAGACCAATGGGAGTACATGTCATGCCCACCATGCAATGCAGAATTCATGGGATATCGCAGAATAAGATCGAAGTGTAAAGCATGTAAACGACGGGGCAAACCCACACCAAGTTGACTAACAACCATTTCATCAATATTGTTATGATTCTAACCAATAAATCATATTCAAGAATATGACTAAAACAAAAAATAAAATACATTATGCAAATTCGGATAAACATAGAGGACAACGCTGGATCCACAGTTTTGTGTCCTCGGGAAACATGAAAGAGGATTTACTCCAGTGTAGCATCTTAACATTTATGGCCATCAATAAAGTTTTCTCTAATGACAACTTCAAACATATATATAATGTGCACATATGCTTTCATTGGGTTATGTATTTGAGGTACTATACGAAGTCTTGCGTTGAAAAATTGGTTTCAAGATATTGTGGCGATTGCTTACTACCAAAGAAGCAAAAACATATTCCCAGTTCTGGGTCTACGAATGCCAGACTATCAAAAAAATATTGGATATGCAGAAAGGATGCTCACAGATATTTACAATACAAATATGACAGACAAAAATCATTAGAGCAACATGGAGAAAGTGAAACAACCGATGGAGATTCCGATGACAATTTGGCACAAGAGAAAACCAATTACGACTATATTGGAACCATTTGGAGGATAGACGATTATAAGGATGAGTTTTTTTCTAAGTACAATTTTAGTGCAACTAAGGTCACAAATATATCCCTAACAAATTAACAAAAAATATATTTTTTTAATTTCTTTAAAACAGACACTACAAAAGGCACAAAGAATAAGGCGTAAACAATAAACGACGGTTTTTTTTTTTTTTGAAACAATAATTCATCATCAAACGTGTAGTGTGTAACGACGACACTCAACGTGAAGGTAAGAATAACAAACAAATAACACAAAGGCCCGCTTTTAATATTAGTGGAGAATAATCATCTCGGATTATAATGCATCTACGAATGCGATATGTAATTGGAGAATGAAATTAATAAGGTTTGTTTGAGATTGTTCTTATGTTAGTAGGTGCGTCATGTGGTTTTACAAATTTCGAAACATTTGTAGGCGTGTTTCGTGTCGTGTGTACCAATTTTTGTGAGAGACTATTTAAGTAAGAATTTATATGTTTTCGTAAATGATTCAAAAAAACTTAAATACTTATCAGATCAATGGAAACATTACCAACGATCAAGAATTAATAGTAAAGCTAATCAATCAATCTGATGTCTAACAATTCAATAAACATGTGGACGCAGGATGACCGAATATTTACAGAGAAATGAGGAAACATTGTCTGGACATCTAAATCGACATATAAAGTTGAGGGTATGGAAGGATGGCAGGGAATGGATAAAACAATGGAAGAGGCGGGATTGATGGAAATGGGACGCAACCAACGACCGCTATTCGGAATAATACTATCGGAATGTCTCCGAAATAACCACAAGTGTTATTGAGAAATTATGGAAAGTCCATCTATGAAGATCTCCAACTAAAGATTGAAACAATATTCGGTAAGAATGCAACAGATGATCAGGTACTGGATTATGATCTCTTCCTACTGGATAAAAATCTACAGGAGGGTACGATGCTCCGCGATGAGGGTAAATTGGAACCAATAACTAAATATATTCAAACAAAATTGAGATATGTAATGCAAAACTAAATAAAACATAAAATTGTTTGCCATGGCAAGTTTACAGTCTAAAATTTATAGAGTAATGAGTATTCTAAAATTTGGAGTGTTATGAGGCGACATAAGAAGGAGAAAAACATAGTTCAAAGGAATGAACTACAATGTTGAACAGTCCCGTGCCGTCTGCGGCACGGGCAAATCCCTTGTCAATAGTATAAGACACATCGAAGACAAGTTGGCTTAGACAAACGGGCCGTTGGGATCTCGCCATGTGCCGAATCTGATGGATGTGGAGATAACGAGGCAGCCAGTCTTACTGTGAGTTGGTTGTACCATATCACATCTTTCATATACATGAACTCTTCACTTTCTCTGCCAGAGAGAGAAAACCATGGATTGGAAAAGAAAGAGAGAAAACCATGGATTAGAAAAGAAAACCATTGTAATCTCATAAACAAACAATCCCTGCTTTCCTAGAGATGCCCTCATCTTTCAAAAACATGTTCTCCAAATCCTGAATTTTAGAAGAAAAAGAACAATAGAGTTTCAAACCCTGTTTTTGGTCGTTGATTTATCACAAATAAACAATCAATCTATGAAAATGCGAATCGCCGAGATGTCCCTCCTGCTCCTCGCACTTTGCTTCTCCCTCACCTTGCATCCTCAACTTTTCATTTCTCTGTTCTCTAGGTCTTTTTCCACCGAAACCTTGATGCCCGATTGATAAGATCACAAAGGTAAGATTTGTGGGATAACCCTTTTTCCCAATTGCTTCCTTATGATTTCTAGGGTTTTTGTCATGTTCTTCAATTTTATTCGTTGTAATTTAGCTGAAAGCATTGTCTTAGATACCCAATGGTTAATCTGTTAATGGTTTAGTTTAGTAATACTAAGATTATTAAAATTTGGTTACCGCAAGTGGCTGAACTTTGGGTATCGAGCTATTCCCAGAACTTTGGGTTCTAGGTAGGTTAACTCTAGAGAGCTTGGAAGAGAAATAAGACATCTATTAGGCTATTTACTAATAGATTTCATTTGTGTGTTCATTGATTCATGTTCTTATCATTTGTGTGCTACTATGTTTTGCAGTACCGGGCTGTGACTAAAACTATATCAGTAGAAGACACATTTTGTTGGTATTAAAAAAAAAAGACACATTTTGTTGGTTCATTTACCTCGGCTACTACTGCTAATCCTAGCAGCTTCTTAGTTGATCATGAACGCTAGAGTTGGCACTTATCAGTAGTTGCCAAGGCAAGTTATATCAGTGGATGTATCATGTTCGGGATCGGGATATGATGTGACTACAAAATCTCAGGTTTCGTTCAGATTGACTTGGAGGGTGAGAATCAAAATACTTTACACATTATGAAGTTGCATAGGTTTTATATTTGATTATATGTTCAGTTCCGTTTTCCTTCTATGTAACAATTCCAGTTGACAAAATGGGGAGATTGACTCCTTTTTTCCCAATATATGGTGTATTTGGTTTTGGGGAACATATTTGGTGGTCAAGGAAGTAAAAGTTAATGTTTCTTCTTGAATTTGATACTTGAGAGATGAGATAGGAGGATTGAGGCAAGCTAGAATACGGAATATTGATTTTTTCCGCTCCTTATCAATCTTGCATGTTCAGTATATGGCTTTTGGTATTCCAGGATATCATTATGTGAGATAATTTAGTGGGTATGTGGATTTTATACCAGATTCAAATACATAGGGCATTGTTCAAACTTCCAACAGAGGTATGCATTTTATGCGAATTGTTATTACTAACATAGACGGAACTTTGTTTCTTTTGTAGGCATTAAGAATACGAACGTTGATGAGAATCAAATAAAATACACTTCTTCTTTAGCTACTGCAGTGTTCTGACGAAGGAAACATCACATAAAGCGCATATATTCAGGCTTACTAAAAATGGGTTTGCAAACAACCTAATTTGTCAACTTTAGAGGTACATGCTACCATCTATTGTTATATCATCCAAAAGTTAATGTGGATGCTAATTAAGGATGAAATTTTGAATGTAGACACCAAGGAAAAGAAACCACAAGGGAACTTGGATCTCAATAACTAAGCGATTGCCAAGTGCAGTAGAAATACAAACTAAAGATGTGTAATCAATAACCCCGCGATTTAAACAAGTATAATGTTATTAATTGGACCAAAATTTGGCCTATGTGTGTACTATGTATGCATACATGATTCGTGGACAGTGAAATTTCTACTGTTATAATAATCATTTAGGTAAGAAACTAGAGAAAGAGTTCTGATATAATTGGGCGTCATGGTCACAATATCAGTTGGAAATGAAACATAAAATATTTGTTTGATCAAAATTATTGGTCATCCATGATCTTCACTTGGAAATCTATGGAGTAAAATTGACTGTTTCTGTTAAGATAGATGTGTTCTCTATATTTGCTTGCCTAATTTCTTCCATTAGAATGTGGGAAGTGGAAGTGTCAGGTATTTGGTACATCTGTATATAGATTTATGTTGAGAAAAAAAAATCTTTGTTGGGGTTTTTGGCATACTGCCACCTCCATTCTTTTTATTTATTTTTATAAGAAATCGTTCTTAGAAGTTTGCCAAAAGCAAAGGCTTCTGATTATTTTTGCTTGAAAGCACATAAGGCCAAAAAAAAAAAAAAATACTCCAATTGGTTCACAACGTTCCAGGTGTGACTATTGCAAATACACTCTCTAGGTGTTTTTAAGTGCATAATGTTTTCCTCTCACTTTTAACTAACTGATTCTTTGTTGTCGTTCGCAGATTACTTGGGGTATTCATTAGCAAAACTAATGCTCAGACTGTAAACAGACCAAACAACTTTGAAAGCTGTATTACGGAACTCACACTGCATAATCTCAGGTCTATTGCTCTACTGTTTTTTTTAGCTACTCGAGAGTATGAAATTATTGGTAGATGCTAACCCATTTTCTATTTGTTTACAACAGAGCCAAACTGAAAATACTGTTGTCAAGACTATTCTTTGCATGTCGATAACAACATGCAGAATATTGAGCAGTGGTGGTCGCCGTGTCTTACGCGTTCGTAAAGAAGAAACCTAGGTAATTAATGGATTGTCATGGGTTATTTTTATTCCTAATACGTGATAAGTTTATAACAAGCAGAAATTAATCCCCACAAAAAAAAAGACAGGGCAGGGAAGTATTCTCTGTCTTCCCACCAATGCTGCAAAGTCTGCATCAACCTTAAGGTACCTGAAGTTCAAGAATTCCAGATGGATAAAGTTCCATTCACACCCATTTTCATCTATTCACACCCATTTTCATCTAGGACGATCCTGTAACTGAATTCAAGATGTATATTCACATTCAATCTAAGCCATGAAGGAGGTGGTGAGATTGTGGTCATGAGAGACATATGTGGTGCACTTAAGATTCCAGATGGTGTAGGTATCCAAGTTATGGTGGTGTTCTTGACTATTAATGTGTTTTCTACGCATGTGTATGTTGAATTGAATCTTTATCAGTAAGTTCTTGATGTAATTTGATATTTTTCGTAAAGATACAATTCTGGAAGGATACGCGGCATTTGTGTTTACCATCTGTGCATAGTCGTTCTATAAGAAGTTGTATACTTGATTAATATAACTTGGAACCCTATTTTTTCCTCATTCATAATAATTAAGACATTTAATTTGTAATAATTCTTTCCTTTCCAGCTTTCACTTGCTCTCAACTTCATTTCTTGGTCAAGTGTTTAAAAAAAAAATCTGATTGAATAAGTTGATATATAAATGAAGTAACATACAGTGTCATCAAAGTTTTGGTTTAGTTGAATTTCATTGTGAAAAATGACCACCGTTCAATATTTCCTGACATATCCTTTTTCTATTTCAAGGAAACATTTATTCAATGTTTACTTACCCATGTAAAAAAGACCAATCTAAAACACTCAATCCCGTGCCGTCTGCGGCACGGGTAAATCCCTTGTCAATAATATAAAACACATCGAAGACAAGTGGCCTAGAAAAACAGACCGTTGCGATTTCGACAAGTGTGAGATCCGATGGCTGTTAACTGAAGTGTGTGGGTGAAGCCTTCTTATTTAGTGCGCACGTGTGACCCTTCAGTGCAATCACGAAATAGGTCTGTTCTTTCTTCATTATCGTAAGGCGAATAACATAAACTGAAATCGAAAGAAAATGAGGGACAGATCGGGGCAGATCTGTTTGATTCGTCCATAGAATTGAACTAACAAAAAATATGGATGGAAGACGATCACGAAGACGACCTTGGGTTTTCTTCTCCATCTCAGAACGGGTTAGTAAATTAAATCCATTTCTATTTTTCAATGTATTTCGCATCTGAGTGGTTTTTTGTTTGATTGTCACTTTGAATTTATGGTTGTTGTAGAACTGATGTAGGGTTTTGAAAGGTGAAACACCTCTATCCTATCTAACGATTTTTTTCTTTTTTGCTTCCCGTGAGTAGTAGAAAAAGAATTGAAGATGATTCATTCAAAGAAAAAGATGAAGGAAACTCAGAAAAAGGTATGGAATTTAGGTCTTTAGTTGTCTGAAATTTTGTTAATCAAAGAGCATGCTTCCGTTCAAACCCATGAAGCATGGATAAAGAACTCTAAGCATGAAGAACTGTGATCCTAATATGATGATAATGGAAAAATTGATTTGCAGTGGTAAAAAAATTAAAAGGAATGGTAATTGGGGATTTTCTTACTTTCTAACAGAACCAAAAATTTTGATCAATCAAAGGTAGCTTTATTGAATGTATTTATCTTATAGGTTTTTCAAATTATGTAAATTTGTGTATAGAAGGGTGTTGAAATTTCGGTTTCAATCTACTCCGACTTTTGGGTCTGCAAAGCCTAGGGTGAGATTTTCTCAATTACCCATCTTGGTTTTCTAATTTTCGGGAATTGAGTATAAACAGTAGTTTCCAATCTTTTTTTAGAAATTACTAACTTCATTCCTAAAATATAGAAGACGAATTAGAGTTGATGCCATAGGCAGTTAAACCAAGGAGACCTCACTCTAATGTGTATTTGTGCCTGTGGCATTTCCCATTTTGTTCTTATTTGAAGTTTTTTTCTTCTTAGGAAAACTTTGTTCATTCATTCAGTTTTAAAGCTTCCATGTTGATGCTGAGAGAGTTGTTCTTTATTTGCTTTTTGTCTCAGCTGCAATTGGTTATATATGGTTTTACTATGTTTGTGTTGACGTGTTGTAGTTATGCAGATGCCACAAATGGTAATCATATTTTTTTAGTATTTAGCTGATGAAATTGGTGATCGTAATCATGCAGAAGACACAAATGATCGTGTAGAGAACCTCGGCATAATATCAAGGTGTACCACGGCAAGGAAAACCAAGTAATTATCGCACGAGGGAAAATTTTCTAAGATCACAAATCTGATCTATCTAGAAGTGCTACTATATGAGGTACTATCACCTATTTAATATGCAATCAAATTCTAAATTCTTTAAACTGCAGTGTCATCGTTATTGATGGCCCATAGATGGTTTAGAAAATATGGCCATGTAATAGGGGGATCTCCTAAAGAATTTTCATGATTTAAGTCACTTTATATTGACGTAAGCAACGATGGATAGTGAGTGAGTCAAGGTGTATGCAGTTTAACATATGCTAAGTGGATTAGGCAGTTCAAAATTATATACATAGCGAGGTAACGATTGATTTATAAGAATAAAATTTGATAGCATTTTTTTTTAATATCAAACTGTGTCTGAGTATTCTGTAGCATCCGTAGCAAGCGATGAAACTCTAAGATAGTAGGATTCTGGAATGTATTGGGACACCCGAGTTGACCAAACCACTGTTACTATTAGCAACTAAGCATGGTCTTTAGTTAGAAGTTTGAACCAGTTTCTCTCTAAATTAAGAATGAATTTTGAACTTCATTTATTTGTTAGGCAGTTTTTTATGTCATTGATTTTTGTAGATCACTTATGGTATTGAACAAATGCAATTTTATGATTTAGAAAAAGTAATTGCATTAGTCCAAAAAATAGTTTCCATGTACAGCATTTCAATGGGTTGGTAGTTTTATGTTAAAGGGTTTCTACTAAATTTACGGTGTCTCAGCATATATATGTGTTTACTAACAATATGACTATTTTTTGTGGTGTATCTTTTCTTTTCTTTTGTTGAAACATTTCACTTTTTTAGTTTTTTGCTTTTATTCTACATTTGGTGCTATCAATAGTTAGGGTCCTGAATCATGTAAGGTGTTTTCAGTATCCAAGGTGTAACAAATTTAGACACCGCATTTCATATGCAGGTACAGTTAGCTTGCAGATGTGGCTGTTGTTATTGTATGCAGTAACCACAAATCTGGAAATATGAGTGCTGAAGCAATGGGCAGAGCAGGGAGGAAGGTTTGTAGTGACACTTGAAAGAGTAACAAGCTCGGAGAACGGCCTTTAACCATCGTTGCATTTCCTTATACTTCATCACATATAACGAGAGAATGTCGGTTCAATATTAGAACTGCAAGGTAAGGGAGTGGACGTGCCCTGAGTTTGATGCCTTATTTTTGATTGCTTAACATTGTTGTGAGTTATCTTCTATTTTGCAATTACTTCTTCACAAATGTTAGGGTTTATAACTTCTACTTGATGTTCGAAGAGGCTGTTGGAGGAGGATACCTTATTGCAATATATGCATGTGACATTGAACATGAACCGTGCAACTCAGAGGTGCTGTTAAAGAGTGATGCATTTAAGGCTCCTGACCCCATTGCTTTGTTGAAGAGGATGATATCCTTGATCGCACACCCCATCCAGCAAAGAATGCTCCTACTAAAACCTTGAGATTTCCTCACTTCATATGAAGGATTTCTAATTGCGTAAGGTATGTAATGTACGTGATGCATGACAGACTTTGAATTGGATTGTTCCTGTCGTACTCAGTATCATATCTGTTTCATTTGGAAGCCGAAATATGCAATCTCTAAATAAAATTTCTTTGTAACACACTTCATCTCCATTTGCCATTTTTTCTCTCTCTCTCTAACTCAGAACAGTGTAATGGGTTCTTGATTCTGATAAAGAACTGAATAAATATTCCTGACGACTCTTTTAAACCATGGGTCTGAACACGGTTTACGAGGCAGGGTAACGGGTATTCTAAAATTGGGGTTCCATGAGACGACAGGAGACAGAGAATTTAAACAGTCAAATATCCCTTTGACTATCAATCATTTTATTTCTTATGCTTAGGTAACATGTATATCTATGTTCTGTAGGTTTTTAATTGGAAGATGAATCATAAGTTTAAATATGTTGATGCTGAATTTGATATCAGGCATTTTTAATTGAAAAAAATGGGACTTAACAATGTTGCGTAGATTTCCAACAAGATAATGATCTCCTTTAGTATATTTGAGTGCTATGGTAAAGTATTTCATTACTTAATCACCAAATAACATCAGATTCTCTGAAGTTGCACAAAAGGGAGTGGAATTCTTCTTAGCTTCAATATTGCACAAGAATGGAAATTAGAACTACATATAACACGGATATTTAATAAAGATCAAACCTTTCGGATTCAGTTACTCAATTCGGCAACAATATCATTAAAAGGAATAATTATGTTGCTAAAAAAACGAGTTTGGGTACCCAAGACTGGAATTGATATTAAACAAGAAAGGGTAACATGTGCATTCTGTGAACTTCAATCTTGAATACTTCTCTCCAATAAGATTGACATAGTCAAATGCGAGGGGGGAGTCTTGAAATTTGGGGACAATTTTGAAGACGAAAATCTGGGAGTAGAAAATCGATACAAGCATACAGGGGAAGGGGTCTTTCGATGATTTTTTTTTCGGTAGGCAGTCTTTCGAAGATTTGGAGGGCTATGAAAATACATATTTCAAAAATATAAACGTACAATATTAGATAGTCTCGTGCCGCAGACGGCACGGGCAAATCCCTTGTCTTCAACAAACCATATCTTCTGATCAAGAAAACAGTATGTAAAAGAGACAACCATAAAAGATAAACAAAGCACAAAAAAATATGCTCGAGATTTAATCAGGAAGCGGGATTAATGGGTATCCATCAAACAGTTGTGTCGACGTATAGAATCTGACCATCTATTTGTTGACACCCAATGATTACAACCGATTGCTAGATCTTATTAAAAATGGGATTGTCAATGGATCCCTCCTCTAAAAATAATACTTTCATTATTTTTACAACGACAATCATCAACAATGGCTAAAAGATCATCAACTGCAATGATTAAAAATTGTCTAAGATGTTGCTATTTTAGTGTACAATGATACAATTTATCTAGATGATACTGAAAAATTAATCATCTTAAGATTTGAAAGAAAAATCAAGGAGGAAATAATGGACAAGCACAATTTCTTCTGCAAGCAGACTTAACCACAACTCTTCCTTCATCAAACTCAATTTCAGTACTTATTAGCTTCTCTTGGCACCATATGATTTGTGAAGTTGATACCAAAGCCATATTGAGCACCCTAGACACAAGTTTTAACTCTATGGTACAAAACAAGATATCCCTTGTTGTTTGTAATTCCTCGAGTACTTCTTGTTGTTGATGATAAATATGGTTTTTATTCAACCAACATTTTCTCTTACCTTCTATGCCTTTCAACAACAATTTCTTCTACAAAGTACCATAACACTGATTAATAATGATCCACTTATAAAAGATTTGAAGTGAATTTACTCTGGAATTATCACCGACAGTATCTAGAAAATCCAATGGAATGTCGCTGAGGAACGAAAGTACACAAAGTTGAGAGTTACCTGTTGGAGTTGTTTTGTTAGATCAGCAACTACTTGCAAGTCTGAAGGGTCTTCTACTCCTTGTGGGTAATTCTTTCTGAATTTCCACCAAGGCTTTTTATCCTCCTCCGTGTTAATGAAAATGTGAAAAGCTTTAATGGAATTTTCTATAGCTCTTAATACATCCATTGCTCTCATGCTCTCTCCTTTCAACTCTTCATTTTGTTCTTCAAAATAGCCTAATTGTGCACCATGCACTCATAAATAATCAGCAAAACATGTTGGGTGAAATGTAAAAATGTTCTTTTAGTGTTATGTACGTTTGTGGAAAAGTGAAATTAAAACATAAAAAAAGTGATCATTCTATTCTACTGAAATCAAATACAAAGTCAAACCCACTTTTTCGCTTGAGAATAATTGCATACTAGCACGTGGCATATGTGGACTCTAGCATATGAAAATATGTTTTCAATATTATAAAATAGATTTGACTATGTGATTTAAGGTGCATTGAAATAATATTTCAAAAATGAGTGTACCTGAAACCTTTGGAACTTGAAGAAGACTTTTAAACGAAAATCTTCCTTCAACATAATTCCAATATCTTTTACTTTCGGGTCTTTCGCTTTCGACGAATCTCTCCAACAACACTTGAAACTTTTGAAATTCTCCGGCTACATTGTCATAGAAAAAACCATTTGTAACGTTCAATAATGCTTCTACTTTTCTGTATTGGTGATATAAAGCTTCCCAACACAAGCATGTTTGCCCAACATAAACCTTTTCGATATCACTTTCTATGCTTCTCGTAAGTTTTCTTTTATCTAGTTTGCTCATATATGGTAATGCGATCTCCCTTGGCATTATATACTCCAATGGAGTACCAGGAGTACATCCCAATTGCTTGTTGAATATTGTATCTACAATTACGAACAAGTCATGGGTTAGTAACTACTCCCTCCGTCCCAATAGGTTAAAATGAAAAATGAACTAGCTCAATTAACCTCGGACGGAGGGAGTATAATTCTTAAACAATGTTATGTAAAATTAGAGATGAGGTAGTGTTAGCGTATACTCACTTATGCCGCATGTTCTATCTTGATTAAGTAGATCAAACCACCTCATCCTCTCGAGGTATTTCTTGTAGAATGGATCAATTTCTTCCTCTTGTTTGACAATATGACATGAAAGTATTAAAGATTCATAGTCGATGTCCAAATCCATGTCGACATCATCTGTATGAGAGAACGATTCTGGCGAAAATTCATCGTCAAGAACTTGACAAACTAGTTCTGCAGGCACATCTAGTATTTCTTGCAAAAGCTCATTCCCATGAGCAACGACAACCTCCTTGGCAACATAAGTACCTCTTTGAAACTTTATTATACTGTTCGGCTCATCAAAGATTTGTTGATGTGCATCAAAATAATCTTCTGTAACTTCAATTTCTAAAACGTCAGAGTTATTTGATTTTGCAAACGAAATCAAGCGAATGGTGTAAACTTTTAAAAATCGTATTACCCATACACTAAAAACCCAGACATATTTAAGAAGTTGCGAAATAAGGTATGATAACCATACTCCTACTATTTCAAACCATAGAAAAATTTGGCTAAGTATGAGGAAAAATGGATTGATGTAGAAAACCAGACAGTACCATTTCTCAAAACCATCTCGAATAAGAACATTTTCTACGATATACCAACAAGAACCAAGCAAAGTCATTAACGAAAATTCAAAAACTTTACCACTACTACTACAAGTGATCTTGCACACTCACATTTATACGTTTCTTGATTCATCAAGCTTGACTTTAAAGAACAGATTAGTCTGCTTGAATCAATCTCCAAAGTTAGTAGGAAACGACTTGGAAATTGATGGAAGGTTATCCTTACGGATATAATACGAATAGTTCAAACTTTTCCTAAGAAAGATGACAAAACAATATGTTTTGTATATACACACAAGTTGTTGCTGCATGGCTTGACTTCTCGATAACTTTTAGGCTTTGTTTAACTAGTGAGATAATTAAGAAGGTTAGATTGGATCCTCACCGCATTTGTGGGGTCTGGATAAAATTACAGTCGGTATGCCGACTTTTAGTGTTATCTATGGCGACGGTGATATTTTTTTAGGCCCCACAAATATGGTGAGGACTCAATTGAATCTTCATAATTAAGCTTAACCAGTACAATCACACATGCAAGTGCACAATTAACACGAACCTCTAAACCGTCAATTTTGGTTATTGCAGAGATGCAAATGAATGAGATTCGAAATCCGACAGTTTAGAGGGACATACTTATTATATTGTTAATACACTTTTTTACGATGTCGAACAAAATTTGACAATTTGGGTTCAAGCCCGACAAATGAAATGCATACTTAGAGCAAGCACTATGGTTCCCATTCAATAGAGAATTCTCTATTGAATAGAGATAGGCAACTACTATGGTGCAAAATTTCCCTATTGAATAGACATAGAGATGGACTTCTCTATTGCCTGCTACCAATCCGTAGCAGGCAATAGCAATAGAGATGCGAGGCGGAAATCCAATTCCCGTAGGGCGGAAATCCAATTCCCGCAGAAAACTTTTTACGGAAACTCGATTTCCGCCAAAAAGTCCTGCGGGAATTGGATTTCCGTCCCATAAATATTACCGTTTGACCTTTTTTTCCTTACACCCCCTCTACACCTCAACATCCAACCATCCATCTTTCTATTTTTTTCATGACCGTCAGATCCCCAACGACTCTTTAGTAGATTGTGTTTAATCTCAAGATAATTAGTCCTTAACCAATGAATTTGCAATGTAGTTTGTTTCGTTTTTAGGACTTTGAATTGTATTGTAGTTGTTTTCCTAAATCAATGAAAATTATGTTGAGTTATTTAAACAATTCAGAGTCGTTTTATTATGAAAATTCAAATTGAAAGATACAAACAAAGCATATATATATGTTGAGAACATACTCTTTTAATAGATTGAACAAAATCAAACAAAATTCGCCTTCAAAATCAAAAGGGGGTAAAACTTGTTCACTCAAAACCATTGCAGATCAAATTCTCCTATACAGAAACCTATTCTTTACGGAAATCGGATTTCCGCCGGTCAAAAGTCAAGCTTTGACTGTGCGGGAATTCGATTTCCGCTGAATTTTTTTTACGGAAATCGGATTTCCGCACAGAAAAGCTGCGGAAATTCGATTTCCGTCTCTAAATAGCTAAGACCACTGTGGTTGCCATTTTTCGCCATTTCTGGCATCCCCATATCTCTATTTAATAGAGATGGCTTGTGGCACCATAGTGCTTGCTCTTAGGCCATAGTGAGAAGGAAAATGTAAACATTGACCTTGTAATTTTCCACAGCATGTCCTTGTTGAGTAAAGAAGAAGCTAGAGTTGAGATATGTAATGGCTTACTTCATCCCCATATTAGGTCATTCATTGTGGATAAGCGTCCACAACTACACGAGACAATATCTTTGTCTATTTCAACAACTACCTACTTACCTAGACTTTTTTATGGTCAAATGGTCTTTGTTTGTTCTTGATGGACAGTACTATATGGAGCATCCATCAACTGGCCAGTTGTTGGCCGAACTAATTTCAAAAGTACACCACACAAAGGGTGCCAGAAATCAGTAGTTCTAGCCTTCTAGGCAGACACCATAGAAACAACACCAAAATAGCTGGCTCATAACATGTGGGCCCCACCATCT
>JAJJMA010095030.1:0-21449 GCA_023529015.1 Papaver nudicaule
CCTTTGTCAATTTTAGTGACAAAACCAATTTACATATGGATTCAAATAATATACAATGAAGTACTAACCAGATGTAGTTCTTGATTTCTTGAATTCTTCAACTTCTCCCTTGAGTCTTGATGTGTTTTTGTTAAACTCTTGTTGATGAATCCGTAGTCAGCAGTCACAACATATTCAGCTCAAACAACCATAAAGGTACGCTTAAGCCTATGTGGGTTTACTATGCTCATCCCACATGTTGTTTGTGCGTAAGAGTAAGAATCTGAGCAATCTTTAAAGTTGGTGTATCAGAACTTTAAAGTGATTCTACTCATTCTTGATACGAAGCTTAATCTCAGCTTTAATTACTCCCCCTTACTTGATACTTTATGAAAAGCACAACAAGTAAGCACATGATGTTCTCCCCCTATGGTAATGCAACCACAAGAACTAGAACCATATGTATTCTCCCGCTATTTGTCACAAAAATATGACAAAGTAGTTTGAGACTAGGGTTTCATACACCTTGTGATAATAGGTGAAGCCAAGTACTCGCATATCAAGTGTAAAGATGGTATACTTAGGTAATCTGAACAAAAAGATTCCTGAGTTCTCACCTTATGGAGAAATAAAGATACACTTTCTCCCAATATTCCACATCCACGCTCCCCAAAAAGATTTGTTATTAAGCGCAAGTTCAATAAAGAACTCTCCCCCGTGTGGTGTCATTCAATAAAGAACAACTGACAAAGACTAACATTGACAAGAACAATTGAATGTTATCCAGTTTTGCTTTGTTAATAATCTCTTTTCCTTAGCCATTTTTTCGCAAAAAGAGTTATATGATTTTGAGTTTGGGAAAACCCTAAAAACCATATAATCAAAAGTTTCTTAATCGTGAGAAAAAGCATAACTTTTGTAAATAGACATAGCTTTACGTCACTACCGAAGCAATGGAAAAAGCTATGTTTTGCAATAAGATTGAGGTAGACAAATCAAGTATTGCAAACATCATTAATAACATCTAAAAATAACCTTTTATTAATGAATTAAAGTAGTACATGCTTGAAAAACTCTAAAAAGCATGAAAGGCAAACTACTAAACAGATTTAGTTTATATTCCTTAGGCAAAAGTAAGAACAAGTTCTCACAAGGAACCAACTAATCTTATCTACTAAGAAACGAAAACAAACAAAGACTTAGCTCTGTTCACTGCCAGTGGTGTTTTCTAACTCTTCTGAACTGCTCCAAGCTGCCATGGTCAGATCCATCATGTATTGAAGATCAGGATGTTTTGAAGCAATGAGTTCGAGTTGTTTCTGTAGACAATGTACATTATTTTCAAGACATTTCTGCCTCTTGACAATGGTGTGGAGTAGACTCACGACTTCATTGTTGCTTTCTACCTCTGCAGAATGACTTGATTCTCGATCACCCTGGTTCATACTATTCTTGCGTTTGTTAACATTTGTAGGGGGTAAAACCCCTCGGAACACGTGTCTCGCATCCAGGAAGCCTAACAACCTCGGAAAGATCAACTGCGAGATCTCGGACCAGCCCGAAGAAAAAGAAGAAGCCACATATGAGCGAAGCGAAGGACCGAAGCCCATAAATCAACCTCGGAGAGACAACGAATAAACCGCCTTACTCGACAGGGACTGACACCACCACGATCGAGTCCCTTTGTCTTTATTAGCTGTAAACCACCCAAGCTCGGCCTATATAAGGCGAGCTTGGAAAACGTTGTAAGGGTTGGATTCTTTTTGGGTAGAGCCTAAGCAGCAAGAGAGAGATTAGGTTTGTTATCTCCTCTGGTTCCTTAGGGTTATATTCATGTAATCACAACATCGAAATACATACAGATCTTCTTATGTTTAGTCTTTACTGTTATGAGTTTGGTCTTTAATCACTGTTCTTAGTATCTTCAGTACTGTTCTTATGGTCTTCGCACCATTAAACCTCAACTATTACTGTATGTATGAGTAGATCTGATGGATATGGCACCTCGAGTACCTATGCAGATTTTCTACTCGTACAACATTAGTCAACATTTTGCAAATAGAGTTGTCACTGAGTGACTGTGGACGACTACAATTTACCTGTGGGTTTAACATTGTAATGATCACAGATCCTTCCAATGAGACATGGAAACCCAAGGTTCTTGCCATTATCAGTCATTACCCTCATGTAAAATACAATCATATTACACAAGTTGACTCGTTGTCTGCTCTTTAAGTAGTAAACCAATTCTGCAAAGTCGCGACTCCACAATGAGTTGACCATCATGGAAGGACATAGGTTAGCAATACACAGTTTTCCAAATGCTTTCAACTCTATAGATAGATCTTCTGTTGAAAATTTCCCAGTCCATGAAATTTCTCGACTTATCAATTCCATGGAGATCTTCTCAGTGGTTGGTCCCATATTTCCAGATCTAGGTAGGATAATACCTCTGTTGGACAGACCTGTAATAGATTCGATAAGATCACAGTTTATATCCATCACTGTTTTCCCAACCATTGTTTTAAGGGAATTTTGATAAAGTACCCCCGAAAGACAATGTTCACTAATAAAGTACCCCCGAAAGATTACATTTTTCTAAAGTGCCCCTACCGTTCAGTTTTCCGTTAAAAAAGTCTATAGTTAGTCAATAGTCAACAAAAGTCAAAAGTCCAGTCAAATTAATGGGTCAAATTACAGTTGCACCCTTACTAAACCTAATATCGTGAGAAAGAGAGAAAAGTTTCTCTATTGTTTTCGAACTCGAACACAGAGGGAGGAGAGAACAGAGAGGCGATCGATAGGCGATTTTTAGGTTTTGATTTGACTCATACCAATCGATTCCTTTCTTCAGATGAGATGAACCCAAATGATGATAGAAGCTCATCGATGACGGAGAAGGAGAAGGTAATATCAAGGTGAGTACAGAAAACCCTAACCCTAACTTTTTATGTTGAATCTGTACTTGCATGATGTGCTAAAGTTGATTTTTGTTGATAAAAGTGGCTTTTGGTGACGAATCTCGGTTGCTTCGAATTTCTTTATGTTTTTATTTTGTCTGCAACAGACGCAATCGAAGTTAATCTGAGCTCCGATTTTAGGGATTTTGAGCTCATTTCGTTTTGAGTATTTAATTTTGGTTTTCTTCGCTGTTTGATTCGTGGGTTTTCAAATTTTTGAAGAAATTTTAAGAGGTGTAGATTTTAGGGATTTTGATTCGTTTTAAGTTCATGGAATTAGGGTTTTCTGGTTCAATTTAGAGTGCCCCAATACTAAAATTAGGGCAACCGGAGAAGATTCTATGTGTTAGGATGATTAATTGTTGTAAATTGATACATGAAGCATCAGTTGTAAATTTTGATTTTATTTGTATGGGTGGTCCTGTTGTTTGTTATGGAATTTTTGTTGCTGTGATTACGGTGTTGTGGTGGTATTAGTGGTTTGTGGTTATTGTGGTGGTGGTAGTGGTGGTGGTGGTGGTGGTGGTAGTAGTAGTAGTAGTGAATTGTGGTTATTGTGGTGGTTGTGGTGGTTGTGGTTTGTGTGTGTATGTATTTAGTTAGGTGTTGAATTGATTTTTGTTATTGTTCATATGCAGGGAAAATTTTGAATGTAATGGGATTGTGGTGGTGCTGTTGAGTATGTAGGGAGTTGATATTAAGAAATTTATTAAGAAATTTATGGGGTTGTTTGTGTGTCACTAGAGTTTTTGAAAGTTATTAAGAAATTTCGAGTTAATAGTGAACTTGTTTTCTGCAGATTATGTGTGCTGACAACTCTTTTGATGAGCTTTTGAATATTGTTGAGATGAATCACCAGTTAGCATGTGACCCAGAGTCTGGTGGCTGTGGAAAACCTAACTACATCCATCACTTTCTTTCAACTCCACCTCATGTGTTCACAGCAGGTTAGTAAATCAAAGCATTAAGTGATCAGTGGCTCCTCGAAATGTTTTTGATTTCTTGCTTTGCAATGTAGAGTTAATGTTATTTTTCCACTGTCCAGTGCTTGGTTGGCAAAATACGTGTGAGAGTGTGAATGACATAAAGGCAACAGTGGCAGCTCTAACCACTGAGTTAGATGTTGCTGTCCTATTTCGGGGGGTGGATCCAGGGAACAAACACCGTCTAGTTTCAGTGGTATGAATTGCAGATTATGTTAAACGTATCGAAACAATGAATAAAACAATAACAAAATGAAAGTGTTTTTGTAGACCATACTGATCATCTCTGCATCCTTGCAATTTCATAGTTCCTTTCTGCCCTCTTTTTCTTGAAACTTGTGTCCTTTCTTAGCACCTACCGCTACACATTTCTAGATAGGAAGTTACTGCATGTTGGGTTGATGAAAGTCGTCGCTGCACATTTCTAGATAGAAAGTTACTGCATATTGGGTTAATGAAAGTCATGTCTTCTGTAGGTGTGCTATTATGGCCAACATTATCACTGCTTTGCATACAATTTTGAGCAAGAACGGTGGACAATTGCTATTATGTACATATTGCTTTAGTATCCTGTATCATTTTTGATTTCATATAACTGTGTAAGAATCATAAGTGGGTTCTTTTAGTGTACTGTTAGTATTGATCATAAACTTTGTATAGTATTGAAAATGAAGTTTGAGCCTAATATATGCTGTTTGTATGTGACAGTGGCAACATTGATAGAGGAAAGGTGAAGTTTAGAGACAGACCAATGGTGAAGCTTAGAAACATTCATTGTTACTGCATTAAGAGGATGCTGCTACCTTCATCAAACAGGGAACCAAACAGTGAACCAAAACTTTACAAAGAAATGATTGAAGTTGAATGGTATGAATGAATGTTTGCAGGTTTCTTTATCTATGAACAACTGTGTTTACTTGAATAGTATTTGATCAATGAACAACTATGTTTTGTTGGACGTATATATCTATGAAATGAACTTGTTTTATGCAGATTTTGTTGTTGAAATGATGTATATTTGGACAGATGAGTCTTGCTGTTTGCAGGTTGAATAACTCACTGAAAATGGAGTTTAATTTCATTTCAGTGAGTTGGCTTAGCGAGTCATAGAAAGGGTTTCGTGGTCTTTTTACAGGTGCCACCTAGCAGTTAACAGCATATAATGGCCAGTTACCGTTTTCTGAAAAAAACGGTCAACAAAAGGGTATTTTAGAAAAGTTCAAAAAAACGGGGGTACTTTAATTTAGACATTTCAAACTAGGGGTACTTTATCAAAAATCCCAAATAAAAATTCAAGATTTTGATCCACAAACCTCAAAAGTGAAAGTCACCTTCCGATTAATTGGGCTAACCAATGCTACTGAATAGGCTATGGATATTCCAAGTTAACATTCAACAGTCATAATATACCAATCCCCATCTTTAAAAATAAAAAAGAAAAAAACTTTGGTAAGTAAGAATCAGGGGGTTTGTCGACATCATTAACTAAAGTATCAGTCTGCTGTTTTATTATTTCTCCACTAAACCAAATGAACACGTTTAAGACCGAACAAAAATAAACAAATGGACGTTTAAGCTGATTTTGCATGTATGCCACGTAATGGGTCAACTGCTTTACCTCCCTTTTTAGAAACTGATACAGTAGGGTCCAGTAACATCTCCCAACACATGGCATAATCTTACCATCCGACACAATTATCCACGTTGTACTGCCACGTACTGTAAAACAAAACATACACTCATACTCCAACTCTCCAACAGTTATCCTTCCTTGCTTTCTTCTCCGTTCGAAACCTCCGAAGAAAAGAAAAAGCGAAGGAAGAAAACCAGTGAGTTACAGATCACTCTGTAGAAGGGAGATTTCAAAATCTCATTTAATAACTTTCTAGTTTTGAAATAAAAATAAAATAAAATAAACCTAAAAAGGAGTTTTGAAAATTAAAGGAAAGGAAAGGAAAGAAGAAGTAATGGCAAAATCCAAAAAACGGTCGATACGTTTCGATTCAGCAGTATCACAGATATCAATGTCTTCATCAATAATATTCTTATTACCAGCAGCTCAATTTAGTAAAACTCTTATTTCTTCTTTGGATTTTAAACCAAATATTATTTTCTTCTATATTTAGCAATATCTTCTCTTGATTTTATTTTATTTTTATTCTTCTCTCTTACACAGAGAGAAGACTGTCAGTGTTGTTTTTTATCTAAAAGAAAAAAGATAAACAAATTCTAGGGTTTTTTTTATTTTTGAAATGCAGAGAGGGTTTAAAGAAAATGAAATTAGGCTTAAGAATTCACCACCTTCCTCACCAAATTCAACATCCTCATCTTCTAATAATTCTTCATCGTCTGATCATTCTGCTGCTGCACGTTTGAATTTCTCAATTCCTCAGTTTCCTTCTGGTTTTGTTGGTGATGAATTTATTATTCAAGAGAAAAACTGTAGAAATTTTGGAGAGTGTGGTGGAGATTACGAGAGAAGGATAATTCATGGTGATAATGTTGATGATAGAAGAAAGTTTTTGAAATCTACGGTGCCAATTCCAGTACAAAATTTCATTTCTTCAGTTCCTCCTCCTGCAACTGATTCATTTTCGAGGAACTTCTTGCAGAATAATGCCATGTTACAATCACAACTAGGTATGCTTCATTGTCAATTTGTCACCATTTGAATTATTCTTTACTTGTTTTGAAAGGTGCATTAACTTGATTTGTGACTCGGCATGTCTTGGCCTCGTTAGTGACAATGACTCAGTTCATGGGCTCACTCATTTGTTTATTTTGTATTAAGAGTAGGAGGAACCTTAATTTCTTAGTTTCTTGCAATGCATTTTTGTCTTTCTATAATAACATGCAACAAATTTGGTCCAAGAGAAAAAAAAAAAAATATCAATAAGTGGGTGCTCGAAATCTGAACCGAATTTTGAGCAAATATGTAGTACTCTTTACGAGGAGGAGATTACCAGCTGAGTGTGAGGAGAATTAACATGCAAGTAGTGGTAAAACAATGGGATGGTTTGGAGGGTGTTTTACATTCTAAGTTCGGGCATGGTTGAGCGAAGTTGAGGGAGATGACTGGTTGAGAAAATATATTGGTTGACATTAAGGCTTAACGAATTGGTTGCGTACGTTGATCTTCATAGCCTGATGTTAGCATTGTTATGCTTAGAGGTTTTCCATTGGTCTGCAAAGAAATTTCTGATATTTGTTATGGACATTAGAGATAATAATACGATAGCTCAATGTTTTAACAGTTTGCTCTTCTTTTTGCAATTATTTCCCTAGGAACCTCAATGAATTTCGGTTTTGTACATTACACCTTTGTTGGAAGATCGATCGGTTATTCAATCATTGGAAAATTTACTCTTGGTCTTTCACTATGCTGGTTATCTTTATGATTTGAGTCTTCTTTTGTTTTAGGTACCATTGGAGGTAGGGACGAGCTTACACCCATCCTTCCTAAGGTGGACATTTCCTGGGGTCAACAAACTGTAGAAGATCCCTGTGAATATTACATCCCATACAATGACATTTCTCTTTCAGGAAATGCAACACCAAGTTTGAAGCGGAAGGCTGAGGTTTCCACGAATTCATGCAATCCTACACAAATGGAAAGCTTATTTGGTCAATTTACAAGCGGTTCATCCAAAGATTCAGGTAGCAGCTGTCAAGGTAATCCAAATGGTTATTGGATAAATGATCTTTTACTGGTGCTTCATATTTTCAAAAGGGTTGTAGGAAACATCCCTTTCATGCACAGGGTGATAAGTTTAGGCAGTCATTTACTTTCTCTCTGTTTGTTTTGTTAATCAATCATTTTTCTGTATACTCTGCAAGGTTTCCATTTCTTTGAATACGAATCTTCTGTCTTTTTGCAGTCCTTCAAAGTGGGTTTGAACCTGTTCAAGCACTTCCCCAGAGTCCCTTTCTTCCAATGACAGTAAGGAGTCAGCCCGTGAATTACTCCTCAACCCCACCCCTCAATCTTGAAGCAACTGAAAAACAAGAAATGGATTTCTTTGCAAAACCTTGGAGTCAGTGGAGCGAAAATTCTATAGGTGGCAATGATGCTTCCGTGCCGGTGAACAACAGGAAGGTGGTACGCCCAAGATTCTCAAGCAGCATGAGTATGGCTGTAATTTCAGACGAGAGCAGAAATGCCAACTCAGGACCTTCTGCCAAGAATGAATACCCACTCTTTCCGTTGGAATCCTTTCCTGCGTATCATCATCCTACATCAAATTCGCATAGACCTGAAGCTGAAGAGGTTGGTTTTCTCCCGTCTTTTCTTAAAACAGTGCTAAACATCGTTCTAGTAAATATCCTTTTTGGCACTGCAGCAATGGTGATAAAAATTGAATGAATCAAAATAATGTTTCGACCAGATTTAATCACAGAACAGCTGTTGCTAAAATGTGTTGACTGATGACTGGGCATGTATTTTCCGTACTTGGATCCAGTATGTGATGTAGTTTTGATCTTGTTGTTGGTTTGTTCAGGAGACGGCAATTAAGGGTTTTGTGTTGCTTGTTCAGAAGGAGTTGAGAAATACTGATGTTGGCAACCTGGGCAGAATCGTGATTCCCAAGGTAAGAAAATAGACCATGTTACATATTTTTATTATGTATACTAAAATCATTCATGTGCACAGTGGTTTAGGGTTCCAGTTGGTTAGTTCAGTATATGGGTACTTTAATACTATGAGCCACTGAATGTTTAATTCATGTACAGCATATGAGATCGCTTTGATTCACAATTGGGTCTTTTTTCAAAGAACTTATGTTTCCCTGGTAGATGTTATAAATTAAGTTTTAATTGTTGGATTTCTTTTCTAGAAAGATGCAGAGGCGAACCTACCTCCATTAGAGGCAAAAGATGGAATTATGTTACAAATGGAAGACATGAACTCCTCACATGAATGGAAATTTAAGTATAGGTATGTGGAAAGCAAGCAAAATTTTAAAGCGGATAGCTGGTGATTGCAATTTGAGCTTAACCAAAATATCTTTTCAGTATTGTTAAGTTTGTAATCCAATTATCTAATGCTTTTTAGGTCATCAAGATTAATGGTATGGACTATTATGCTTTTATTTTGAAAACAAGTGCTTTTCTTGTTTTTCTTTGTAGGTACTGGCCAAACAACAAAAGTAGGATGTATGTTATGGAAAATACAGGCATGTAAAAACTGTGATTCTTATATTGTAATCGCTCTCTTATCACAGTTGTGCTTTATTTGCTGCATTTTCATGTACTTTTCTGACCGGAGTTTATCCTTTTCTCTAGGGGATTTTGTAAAGACGCATAACCTCCAAACAGGAGATCTTTTCATTGTTTATAAAGAAGAAAATTCTGGGAAATACGTAAGTTGTGTGTCTCTCTCTCTTAACCTCCCGGCATTACCAGCTTACCATGGTCTAATTGATTTAAGGTGTTGATCAGTTAAGGACATATCTTTTATGGAAAATCATCTAGAATAGTGTTATCCACGGTATGGTGTGCCTAAGCTGTCAGCTCGTTTAAGTGTTATGATCAATCTGTTCAACTGGTATTTCGCTATGTTTGAATAGTTGTGATTGATGTCTGTTTTTTTCCTCAGATTGTTCGTGGGAAAAAAGGAACTAGACCAGTTTATGCAGGGGATTCAGTGGAGTTGAGGAGTACAGTGGAGATGAGGAACCATGGAAGGGTAGCAGAAGGAAGAGAATTAGCTACTGCACATGGACAGCTAATGCTTGAACCAGGATATGCCACACCAGGCGACTTCTTTTTTGATTTAAATGCTGGACAAGACATGATTGCACCGGGGATACCATTTGAGTTTCAGGCGAACAATGGTGGATTTCCTAAATCTCACTTCTCTCCAGGGCCTTTACTAAATTTACAAAATGATGTTCCGTGAATATACCACCTTAAAAATAAGGCGTGGATTTATCAACCCTTGAGATAATCACAGCACTGGTCTCGACTGTATTAACAACCCTTGTGGACTGCTGCATGCATATATCTTTTTTGACATCCATCCTCCGGTTTCCAAGTTTTTTTTGTTCTGTTTTCTTTTGTTTTGTTCATAGAGATACAGAAGGCATTTTTGTTTCCCAAGTAATTGAGGTCTTAATTTTGTTTGAACGTTACAAGTAAATGAGAATGATATCCGACTAATACCAGAGACAGGAAGGGGAGGACATTTGGGATTTGATTTATACCTTTGATTCATGACTCCAAATTCCTAGCCTGAGTAATAATCAGGCTATACTAGATGGTGTTAAATTGCTACTTGTGTATTTAGTTAAAATTAATAACCTAGACTCAGCCAAGTTAGATGGTCAATGTATTTCCTGGAGTGTGGCTCATGTACTCGATCCCATTGCGCAGGTTGGTATAAAAAATCATGAAAATGATGCCATTTAAGGTTGAGATCAATCAAATTCAATGTCGATAAGATAAGAATTGTCGACCTTCATCACCTCGGCCATTCTTTCTAAAACCATTTGGGTTTCTGTACCAAAGTTGCCTGCCTTGCCTTCAGCAAGAAATTCATTAACAACACCGTTAATCTGGATGCAACTGCGCCCAGGTTTCTTCTTGATGCTTCGATCTTTCATCATTCTTCTCATCTTTATAGCGTCATCCCATCGATTTGCTGAACAATACATGTTCCACAAAAGTACATAGACTCCGTCATCATCAGGCTCTAATTCAACTACTTTCTGTGCTGCCAAAGCAGCAACTTCCAAATTCTTGCAAGCTATACAAGAACTCAAGAGTGATCTCCAAATAACCCCATCTGGTGGAACCTTCATTTTCTCAATCAGATCTTTCGCTTCTTTAACAAGACCAGCACGACCTAGTAAACCAACCATACATCCATAATGCTCAATTTTTGGCTCCAAATGGTACGTCTCCAGTATACAGTTGAACCATTTTTGACCTTCGTCGACCAGCCCCGCGTGACTGCAAGCTGAAAGAACCGCAACAAATGTTACCTCGTTCGGGTATGCACCAGCTTCCAGCATTTCAGAGAATATTTGAAGAGCACGTTTTCCACTGCCATGAACTGCAAACCCCAAAATCATTGTTGTCCATGAAAAGTTATCCTTCGTCGAGATCTCTCCAAAGATCCTTTCAGCACTTTCAAGGCTTCCACTTTTGCAGTACATATCCATCAAAGCATTTTTCACAGTGACATCCAAACTCAGATAAGTTTTATTAACATACGCGTGGATTAATCGTCCAAGATCAAGCGCTCCAATGTCAGCGCAACCAGAGAGCACTGCCACCATCGTTACAGAAATTGGACGATCATTTCCATCTGACATCATTTTCTGGAAAATATCCAGTGCTTCAGCTGGTTTTCCACCTTGGACATAACCAGTTATCAATGCAGTCCAAGAAACTGAATTTCTTTCGGGCATTTTATCGAACAAAACACGAGCAGAATTCAAATCATCACACTTGACAAACCCATGAATCAAACTAGTCCAGGTAACAACATCTTTAATTCCCATCTCTCTAAAAACCATTTGAGCTACTTTGATTTCCCCATTTCTTGAATACATATCAATTAAAGCATTTCCAACAATCGCCCCAGAATCAACCAATCCATGTCTATAAATCATACCATGAACTGCTTTCCCATGCCCAAGACTTTCACTCCGGCCACATCCTGCAAGAGCACCAACAACAGAGAAACTATCTGGTTTTAATCCTAAAGAACACAATTTAGAGAAAACCAAAAGAGCCTGGAATGGACGTTCGGTGTTTAAATGAAGAGAGATAAGACAAGTCCAAGAAATAATGTCTGGGTTTTGAATCTGATTGAAAACATTGTAAGCTTCAATGGGTTTGTTGAATTTTGTGTAGGTATTGAAGATTTTGCAAGATAAGTTTTGAAGATGGTGGAGTCCTTGAGTTAAAGCTTGTGCATGGATTTGCTTAAGCTGTTTTAAGTTTCTGCATGTCTGTAGTAGAAAATGGCAGTAACTTCCTTGAAGCATAGCGCTGTTTTGAACGTTTAGTGCCGCATTTGCTTGCTTGCAAAATATATGCAGCCGTCGGTAACTAGACTGACTCCATGCCAACATCGCTTAGAGATTGTATTCATTTTTGGGCTCTCTGTTTGTCCGGTCTTTGAGTTTTGGGAAACTATAAATTGTATGTAGCCCTGCAAGTAAACCTTTTTCAGTCAGGGAAAAAGAGTTTTTTGTGCCTCACCATCCACGTAATATTCAGCCTTCCATTTGTAAGATAATTTAAGTGTGACACTAAGTGGAATATAATTCCATGGAAAAATAATTTTACTGACAAAATAAAATGAGAGTTTCAGAGCATCTCCAATGGGAATGTGATGTGAATCATATGTGTAATCCTTTTTTTAAGGATGTGAGATCAAAATCTCCTTAATTTAAGAAGATGAAAGAAGAGTATCTCCTGTTAAAACATAAGCATCGAGGAAGGTAAACTTCTTGATTGAATAATTCTTACGGTATATGTTTACAATCAATGGCAAAGGCCAGTTTATACTAAGCTTACAAAGATGAAAAGGGAAATACAAATATTCACACAATCAGATCATATAAGATCATGTAGCTAAATGGCAACAAAATATCTACAATAATGGAAATGACAGTCAATCTCAATGTGCTTAGTTCTTTCATGAAAGACATCATTATGAGTAATCCGAATTCCTGCCTTGTTATCACAAAATAGAGGTGTAGGTGTACAGATACGAACTCCCATGTCACTAAGAAGCCAACGTAACCAAATAATCTCTGCAGTAGTATGAGAAAGTGCCCTATATTCAGCCTCAACACTCGAACGAGAAACAACAGACTGTTTCTTACTCCTCAAAGATATAAGAGAATCACCAAGAAAAACACAATACCCTGTGATAGATCGTCTATCACTGACATCACCTGCCCAGTCTGAATCTGAATAAGCGCGGGATGAAGGTCAGACTTGGATGAAAATTGCAAACCTTGGTATAAGGTTCCCTTGATATAGCGTAAAATCCGAAGAACATCAACAAAATGCGTAGAACGAGGAGCAAACATGAACTGACTGACAATATGTACGGCATGACTAATATCAGGTCTATTAATAGTTAGGTAATTAAGACTTCCTACCAGTTGACGATATAACGTTGGGTTGGATAGAGCAGTTCCATCTGAAGGACTATGTTTCACATTCAATTCAAGAGGAGTATCAACAATTTTTGTATCAGTAATTCCAGCACGCTGTATGATTTCAGAAGCATATATTTTACTTGAGAAACGAAATATCCAGTGGAAGATTTATCAACTTCTCACTACACGAAATCCAGTTTTTACCAACAACAGCATTAGTCACGGTTTGCATTTCAGCAACGCGCATACGCTGTTGGGAAGCTCGTAACGTCTTCAATGGTTACTGAAAATGCGATCTGTTACAGTGCTCCGTGTTTTTGTTGGTGCAATTACCCGCCTACCCTCAATATTTGGGTGCACTTCCTAAGTTAGCCTCGTCTTTTCTTTTCCCCGCCCCACTTTTGGGCTGATGAAATTTCAACCCCAGCATCGTAACAGAACCGGATTTTTATTTCAACGGATTAACTTAATACCACAGATCCGAAAATAAGAAAACCCAAAAGAAATAAAAGAAAATCAACTGAAATTATCAAACCATTTATTATTTCTGAATTAGCTCAGCTGTATGTCCAACACCAACAACTTAAGCTGCCACATCCACTCATTTCTCTCGCTGGTTTCTTTTTCTCCACCGAATTCTTTTCTATCACTAGTTTCTTTCCCTGTCGACGTCGATTTTGACCGCCAAATTCGTCGAGCACAGTGAGATTTAGCGTGCGGGAACTTCATCAACATCATTGAATCAATCAAATCTTCTATGAAATATCGATTTGGAAACTGGTTTGAGTTTAGTCGATTTCTTATAGAAGAATTGAAACTGATTTCAAATTTTGGATCTGACGATGCTCTATTGGTTAAGGTATTTCACTTGTATCCCTTTGAATTGGAAATTTACAACATCTATAGTCGAAACCATTGAGTGTAAATGATTAAATTTCTGGTTATGAGTATTGAAGGTCTGAATCTCTCAGATCTGTTTGCTGTTGTAGGATTTTTGTTGATTTGTCTGATTTTTGTGTTTGTTGATTGTCATTAGAAATGTAGATGTGTTTTAAGTTCATGGTAGTCTGTATTTCCATGTGATTGTAGGTGTGGTTAGTTCATATATTGTACTCTGGTTTGATAATGTTACACTGAAAAGTTTACACATTAGGTTGATGAACTTTGTCTAGGACATATTATAGGGCAGCAAAAGAAATCATACAGAAAATCTAAAACATTACAGCCAACTAGTTGCAGGATTATCCTAAGAACAACAGGATTATCCTAAGCACATTAGGTTGATGAACCTTCATTCTAACAGGATTATCCTAAGAACAACAGTTGCAGTAATTATCAACAATAATCAGAATTCTCACCATTGGACTATACAGAATTCTCACCACACATCAATTTAACAGTAATTCAAACAAAAATTAAACCATTAATTTTAACTTAATGTATTAAACCCCCAAAATATTTAACTTCAAACATGCAACCATTAACAGTATCCCAAAATATAAATCCTTAAGCACAAAATAAGTTAAAAAAACACAACATTGTTTAGGAATGGAAGAAAGACTGTAAAGCCATAAGAATAGCATACCCAATGTACTGCAGCACCATCATCCCTAAAAGTTTGTTGATCAATTGGGGATCAATAACATGTTGCATGGGCAGGAATCTCCCCACATTCCTTGATCTCCCCTGGATCATCTCTATTTCCTTCATGAATCTGATCTTTCTTCTTTCTACAGCTGGCCATCTCCTTCTAGGATTTTCATCTCCCTTCCCATCCACTTGATTGTAGAACTCAACAATTGGACCCATTGGATAGGGGATTTGCATGTATTCCTGGAAATGAGATTTTTGATTTCCATGCTTGCAAGGACCTGTGTAGTACATACCCTTTATCTTCATGTTTGCAAGGACCTTTCTGATCATCATCTTAATCTCTTTAAGAAATTTTGATTTTTTTAATCTCTTTCCTCTCTAACTCTTGGTTTTCTTCTTCTGACTTTGGGTGAATAAGGCTTAATCACTTACTTTTGCAGGAGTGGTTTCTTTTCACATTCCTCTAGATAATAAAAATTAAATAGCTTTTAAGACATTCTTCTTTTTCTGCGTTTTCCTATGTCCAAACATTGGTCATAGGTCAGTGAAAGGCCATAGGTCAGTTTTCTTTTCTAGTGTTAAAAACATTTATCAAAATGCACAAATTAGCACAGGGTCCCAGTATATTATTACTGAACCATACATATGCTAAGAGCAACATAGAATAAAACCTCAATTTACAGAACCAAATAGCATAACCATAAAAACAAAGAAATTTAACACATATATAGATGTCTTTAGGCAAGGCAAACATAGAATAAAAACCCCTTAATCATCACTTCTCTTTCCAGTGCGGTCCCTTGAATCGTCTCCAGCATTCTCCTTAGAATCCTCGCCATCATCCTCCGAGTCAGTCTTTGATATTAGAAAAGTATCATTCGCACCTTTCGCCTCATTCTTCCTGAATATCTCGAGCTTTGCCTGCAAACGTGAAATGAAACGAGCATAACATTCGTCATCAGAGGTTGAGTCACTTGAATATGAATTATCTTCTGCATCCTCCTCTCCTCGCTCTTCAGAATTATCAGAAATATGCTGTACCGCATAGCCTGCCTTACCCATCCTCGCCCTCCTTGCCTTCACCACACATTTCTTCCTACTTTCCTTCTCCCGTACCTCATTGAATTTCTTCCTCTCTTCTGGGGATTTGAATAATGAGTCTATAGTGATGAATGGTTCATTAGTTCTTGTAAAAACACTCTTGCACTTGTACAAATGGTCTTCAACTTTCATTAGTTCTTCTTCAGTCAATTTCCACATGTACTGTAGGGGGTAAAAACCCCTCGGACCACGTGTCTCGCATCCGGGAAGTAAAACCACACCGAAAGGATTGTGCAGCGATGATTCGGACTGATGAAGGAAGGGAAGCTGCACTTGAGCGAAGCAAAGACTCGGAGTAGAAAGGATTCGGACTACGCCAAAGGACCGAAGTTCGGGAATCAGCTTCGGAGTGTAAACCGCCTTACTCGACAGAAACTGACACCACCACGATTGAGTCTTTTGTCTTTATTAGTTGTAAACCACCCAAGCTCGGCCCTATATAAGGCGAGCTTGGAAAACATTGTAAGGGTTGGATTCTTGTTTGGTTGAGCCTAAGTAACAAGAGAGAGATTAGGTTTGTAATCTCCTCTGGTTCCTTAGGGTTTAATTCTTGTAATCTCAGCATTAGCAGTACACAAATAGTCTTCTTTATCTATCTTTATTGTCTTACTTAGCTTTTAATTACTATTCATAGCATCCTCGATGCTGTTCTTGCTGTCTTCGGACTGCAAACCACAACTAAATACTGTATGTGCGAGTAGATCTGATGGCTTTGGTACCTCGAGTACCTATGCAGATTTTCTACTCGTACAGTTTGGCGCTAGAAACAGGGATGATTAAAACAACTTAGGGTTTGCCTGTGAAATTTCGGGTTTTCAAATTTTTTGTTTTATTATCTTTAAGAATCTTCTTCAGAGATTTTTTCAAAAGTTTGTTTTCATGAAAATAGCTCCTGTTTCTTAAGCATCTAAAGGACCTTAAAGGCTTTAGTGTGTTTAAGAACCTTTTGAGCATAGCATCAGATGGCAAAGTCATCCATTAAAGAGTTTTTGTAACTTCGGTATGATAAAATAGATCTCCGATGGACTTTAAAACTCCTGCAGTAAAAAACTCCAAGCGAAAAATCAATTCGTGCAGAACCTCAAAATCCACTTTAGGGTTTCCAAAGCCCATGATTTTCATCAAAATCCATTTTAAGGTTCAAATATTCATGTTATTTATCAAAATCCATCTTAGGGTTTTTAAATTTCATAATATATATCAGAATCAACTTTAGGGTTTTAAGATCTCATAAAGAACATTAAATTCATTTTTAGGATTTTCAAATTTCATGATAAACATAAAATTCGTTTTTAGGGTTTTTTCAAATTTCATAATATACATCAAATCCACTTTCGAGTCTTCAAATTTCATCATAAACATTGAAATCCATGTTAGGGCCTTTATACTTCATAATATGCGTCAAAGTCCATGTTAGGGGTTTTTTAAAAAAAATTCTCGCTATAATTGGAAATAAAACTTCATAAAAGGAACAAGACGAAAAGGCATGATTTAGGCTACAAAACAAAATAAACAGTTGAAGATATGTCTAAAAAGGGCAAAAAGGACATTTAGTTTCGTCTAAAAAGTTAGTTGTAAAGTAGATTTACATGGCCGACAAAGTACACTGCGCTAGCCGCCTTGGACCTCACGGGTTTTTTGTTTCTTGACAGGTCACAGCTGAAATGGCTCCTCAATCGGATCAGACGCCGAGGTCGCAAAAAGAATCGTCGAAGCAAGTCGCCAAAATTAAATCACAAAGGGAAAAGCCAATACAAGTCGCTCGTTGCAACTCAATGATTCATACAAGGGAAAGCGTCAGCTCAAGAGGCAACAGTTTTGGGGGAAGAATTCACAAAAGAGATAAAGATGGGAAAGAAATAATGATTGTCGCCGAAGCTAGAAAATTCGAGCCATGGCAACTAAAACCAATACTTTATTCAGCAGCAGACCTTCCCGAAGATGGCCCGAGCAATAACCCCCTGGTGATAACAGTAAATATAAACAAGGCAACAATACCACGAATTCTGATAGACCCAGGAAGCTCCGTAGATGTATTATTCGGAATGGCATACATGGAATATTTCTCAAACATCCCACTGATGCCCTCGGACTACACCATCTATGGATTCAATGGAAGAGCGTCAAAACCAAAGGGAGACATTACCCTGCCGATATACTTGGCTTCAATGGAACTCAAAACAACATTCTGTGTCTTGGACATAGAATCACCATACAATGCCATCCTGGGACGACCATGGCTGCATGGAATCTTAGGGGTGCCCTCTACATTACATCAGAAACTCAGATTTCCAACTCCCGAAGGCATCGGTGAGATCAAAGGCGAGGGCTCGGAATCCAAAGCGTGTCATGAAAAGGATGTCGACCAAAGAAAAAATGCGCGACGCAACCGAAGAAAAAGATATAAGCAGCAGAAGGAGGCGATGATTCGCGAGGAAATTAATCAAATCATGCAGGGAAAAAAGGCAATCACAAAGGAAGCACCGAAGGACCCTAGTGCCATGAACGACGACACTCCGAACTTCACGCCAACAGAGCCCACCGAAGAGATAAATATCGGAACCAGTGAAGAGCCGAAGATTGTAAAAATTGGAACGTTAATGTCAAAAGAGCAGCGAGGCGAGTTAGAAGATTTACTAAAGGAATATGCTGACGTCTTCGCTTGGAAGATGAGTGAGATGCCAGGAATAGACCCCAGTTTGGCCTGTCACCACCTAGATATAAACCCTTCGGTGCGACCATTCAAGCAGCGGCCTCGAAAGCTAGCGGACGTATACCAGACGGCGGTCGAAGCAGAATTACACAAGATGATTGAAACAGGAATTATCAAAAAGATACAATACGCAGATTGGATATCCAACATGGTCATTGTACCAAAGAAAAACAAAGGAGTACGTATATGTATCGACTTTAGCAACTTAAACAAGGCGTGCCCCAAGGATCCCCACCCCTTGCCCAGCATAGACCAAATGGTTGACGCGACTGCCGGACACGAGCTACTAAGTTTTATGGATGGTTATTCTGGGTACAACCAGATTCCATTGGCAGAGGAAGATCAAAAACATACGGCGTTCCTAACATCCAATGGACTATACTGTTATACCAGAATGCCATTCGGATTAAAGAACGCCGGTGCCACTTACCAGAAGGCCATGGAGAATATCTTTCGTCCTTGGTTAAAAAAGACCGTCGAAGCCTACGTAGACGACATGTTGGTCAAAAGCAAAAAAGCCGGCACCCATGTGCAGGACCTTCGGGAAATACTGGAAAAGATGCGACAAATCAACATGAAAATCAACCCAGCAAAGTGCATCTTCGGAGTAACCTCTGGAAAATTCTTGGGATACATAGTTACAAAAACTGGCATCGAAGCAGATCCGTTAAAGGTGCAAGCAATCCGAGAAATGCCTTCGCCAGCAACCATAAAGGAGGTGCAAGCTTTAAACGGGAGGTTGGCTGCTCTTAGCAGATTTATTGCACGGTCCTCGGATCGATGTAAAGACTTCTTTAGCATTCTGAAAAAGGGTGAACCATTCGCGTGGACAGATGAAAGGGAGGCCGCTTTTCAAGGGATCAAAACTTACCTAGCAAGTTTACCAGCCTTACAACGCCCAGAGAAAAACGAAAACTTGAAACTATATATAGCCGCAAGCAAGGACGCCATCAGTGCAGTGCTAGTAACAACCAAAGAAGAAGAGAAACCAGTGTACTACATTAGTAGGACTCTTTTTCCAGCCGAGAAGAATTACACCAAATTGGAGCAGCTAATCCTCGCGCTGGTAGTAGCAACGCAAAAGCTTCGGACTTACTTCCAAGCCCACAAAATAATTGTGCTAACAAAAACACCAATCGAGTCCATTCTGAAAAATCTCCAGGCAGCAGGAAGAATTGCGAGATGGAACGCTCAAATTGGACAATACGACGTGGAGTATGAAATCAGAACGGCATTAAAGTCCCAGATCATCGCGGACTTCTTGGCCGAATTTCCAATAGAAGAAGATTACGAAGACGAACCAATGTTGGGAATTGAAGGCGACGATGGTCCCGAAGACTTGCTAGAACAGTACCATCCTCGGAGGTGGGAAATTTTCATTGATGGATCGGTAAACAGTGACGGCCGAGGTATTGGCATAGTCTTTACATCGCCCGAAGGAGAGCGCACCGTCTTTGCACTTCGCTTGGAGTTCGAAGCAACAAACAATGAAACAGAATATGAAGCACTGATTCATACCTTAAAGCGAATGATCAGCATGGAAATCCAGGAAGCAAGAATTACAACGGACTCGCAACTGGTCGTGCGACAGCTAGACGGGAGTTACCAGTCTAATGATTTGTTATCTAAGTATAAGAAGTTAGCAAGAAGGCTCATGTCGAAAATTCCGCATCTCAAAATACGACACATTTGCAGAGAGAACAATAGGCACGCAGATGCTCTGGCGTTCATAGCCTCCAAGGTAACAAATAAAAGCATCATCTCCATCGAAATCGGAAGAATGAAGCAATCATCAATAGCAACCGAAGAAGGAGAACTGGTGATGTCTATCCAAGAAGAACATGACGACTGGAGGACTCCCATAAGAAAGTACTTGGAAAACAAAGAATTACCAAGCAATCCACTAGAAGCACACAAAGTGATTAGTAGATCTGCTAACTACCGACTTATAGACGGAGTCTTACACCGACAGTCCTTCTTGGGGCCCTTGTTAAGATGTGTGCACCGAGTAGACGGAATTGCACTAATGAAAGAGCTGCACAGCGGCGAGGCAGGTACCCACAGCGGCGCAAGAGCATTAGCACAGCGAACAAAAGCCCAAGGGTACTATTGGCCATATATGCATGTCGATGCAAAGAGCATCTCGCAAAAATGTGATCCATGTCAAAGATTTGCTAAGCGAATCCACGCGCCAGCAACAAACCTGAACTCGGTCTTAAGCCCATGGCCATTTGCCAAATGGGGGGTAGACATTGTCGGATCATTCATTCCAGGAACGGGGCAACGAAGATACATAATAGTTGCAACCGATTACTTCTCCAAATGGATCGAAGCTAAAGCCTTGCGAAGTCACACGGGGAAAGAAGTGTTCACCTTTTTCTGGGAGAATATATTCTGTCGTTTTGGAGTACCCGCGGAGATAGTTTCGGATAACGCCCAAGAATTCCTCAGTGCCGAAGTTAAAGAACTGCTAAATCAATACAACGTAAGGCTTGGTACATCGACGCCAATCTATCCTCAAAGTAACGGGCAGGCCGAATCAACAAACAAAACCATAGGAGACAATTTGAAAAAGCGCGTGTTGCCACACAAGAAGCAGTGGTGCGAACATTTGCACAATGTACTATGGGCATTCCGAACTTCACAAAGGCGAGCAACGGGGATGACTCCCTTTCACCTTACATATGGGACCGAGGCAGTTCTGCCTACGGAAATAATGATACCAACGGACAAATACAAAGCGTGGGAGCAGAACCTATCAGCAGATTTAATATATGCAAAATTGGACGACCTCGAAGAAGAAAGAGAGGAAGCTCGGCAGCACATTATCAACTACCAGAAAGGGGCTGCCCGAGGCTACAACAAAAAAGTGATCGAACGAGAATTTCAACCTGGCGAGCTAGTGTTACGCGAAATACCTCCCTATCAAAAAGGAAACGCGGGAAAGCTAGAGCCAATATGGGAAGGCCCGTACACAATAAAGCAGAAAGCGGGAAAA
>JAJJMA010095032.1:0-21689 GCA_023529015.1 Papaver nudicaule
GTTTTCAGAGAGTTTAAGACATGAATTTATCTTAGTACTCTCTAACTGCGTAATACTAATCTTCTTCACATCACTGGTATTAACTTTTGTCTCATGTTCCATCTTAGGAACCCCAACAGTTGCAATTACCTGAAAAAGCATCCATAATGTCATGACTCAACACATATTCGCTAAGTGAACCAGAATACTAGCTAGCAGTTTATGCAGACAGGGTAATTTAAGAATATGCATGAAGCAATCAAAATTAACAAACCTGAAATACAGCATCGGAAGGACTAATCAAAGAGAAAGAAGATTGAACTACTTCTCCAGAGGACTCATGAGACTGTACTTCTTTAACTAATTTCCTCTGTAAATCATAAGCAGATTCAGCTGATGCTTTAAGATCACCGTGGTATTGCTTTCCACTCCATATTCCATCACTGCTGTGGCATTCAAAAGTATAAACGCCCATATTTTTTTCCTCTTTGAGAGCTTTACCTTGGAAGCTCCAGAAAGACCTGACTTCTGACCAAAAAGTCTCTTGCGCTTGCTAGATATATATATGCATACAACTTTTGGAACCCTGTAACAATAGGACTAGGGACTTTCTAAAACTTCTCCCAGCAGTAATCTCTCCAATACTTTCTATATACTTAACAACCGCCATTCTAAAGCACTATGGCTTGAATGGGTTTGGGTTTACGTCCCATATGCATCCCGTTAAACAACATCTTCTATTGTGGCTATGGGGTTATGTGGAATAATTATACTCCATTCTTTTGAACCCAGACAAAGAGATATATAAGAATACAAAGAATACCAAACAAAGAACGTGAAAAAAACACCGCAAGAAAAAAAAAAATTATTATAATTATAAATTTATCCAGATTCAGTCTAGTAATTTTTTGTTCAGATTATGATGAGCAAAATTTCAAAAGGTTGTATCATTGAGGCACCACAAGTGCCGGACAAAGCAAAGAAAAGGAAAAAAACAAGAGCCGGAAAAATGCAAGGCCGAGTAAAAAGTCTAACAGTCACCGGAGGGGCTGCCCATAACGATGGTGAATTGATGATGATATAAGACACAATATTTGGCCCCGTGTTGCTCTCTGAACGTCACTTGTTGCTTTTGCTAGATTGTCTCTGGCGTTTACCACCACCAATGCTTGAGGAGGACAAAGACTTCGGTAAACCACTGGTAGTCCTTGTAGAGGTAACTGGAGGAATCACACGATGCTCAAGAACCAAAGCAGGAACTCCGCGCTTCTGAACAGGCAAAAGGCTCTCGAAGAAAACGGTGTCTCTTGATTCCGCACAGAAACATGGACCTGAGGAGGGGATCCCACTGACTTCAATCTTACCCAGAGTCTTGTTTTTCCAATTGTATGAGTAACAGGTTGTGCTAGGAATCTTCCTTGCTCCAATACCGGAGGTTAGAATAATCTGGTCAGTTCCTAAAACTGGATGGACAGAATTGCACATACTTCCATGTGATGGATAAGGTATTTCCAGAGGAATTCTATTCCAGGTCCAGTTTCTCTTATTCTTATCACGGTCATTGAATAACCACAGCTTGTGATAGTCATCACTCTCCGAGCACTCAACTAATAGAGCTAATCTACCACTCAATTCCAGTAGCTGAACATTATAATAGACGAAATCGCCTGAATGTTTGTCAAAGATTCCATTCGGGACTCTAATTGATCTAAATTTCTCACTTGCTAGATCAAATGCCACTAGATATCTTGGTCTATCCTTGCATTTAGCTTCCCATATAGAAAGCATTGTAGTCGTATAATATATTGATCCATTAACATAAACAGAAGATCCAAAATATTGTATATCATGCGGTGGTACCTCGTCGATCTTTCTCCATTCATTGTCTCCTACAGTCAAGACCTCGCACACTATACGTCTGGGTTCATCAGATATCCATATCCCAACTACCTTATGCTCTTTGGTGGAGGGATCATAACCCAATGTGCAAGTAGAAAATGGGGGACCATATGGATTAAGCTCGACCTAATCCAAGGTGTTACCTCTCCAGTACCGAGGTTGCATATGCAAACTCCTGGGTCGATTTTTTCGCCAAAGAAACCTACAAGTCCATTTACAGGTTTCAACATCTCATCATAATAAGTATAGTCAATCTCTCTTATGGTGTGAACCGCTAACGATGATACTGCTCCGCCTCTGCCTTGAAACAACATATCAGCAGTCATGAAAATAGCCTTGTTACCATTATCTTTTGTATTGGTGCTGAGGAACCCAGGCCTTGATTTTGAACGCTCGAGGTGCAGATCGATAAATGTATCTTCTTGAATCAAGAAAAACCAGTTTTTGCAGACACATTTGAATTTCAGTAATGACTTCACCGGTAGTCGGCTCAATATGTCACGTATAATATCTTCTGTTAACCAGAGGTTTTCAAAAGGTTTTACACATGAGTTTTTCTTATTAGTCTCCGCAGTAGTTGTAATCTTCTTAATATCACCATTGTTTGATTTTCTCACCATTGACGATTACCTGAAAGAACATATATCATGCATGACTCAAAATCCACAAGTGAACCAAAATATATATCGTGCAGTATATGCAATCAAGACACAGCCAAAGCTACTGTAAGGGAAAGCAAAGCACATGAGACATGCAAACATGTTGATACAACCCAAAAAACATTGACGGTTTATGCAGACATGATATAAGCTAATTCAGCAAACAATTTAATCAAACCTTGGCTCGATTGATAAAGAAGATTGAACTCCCGTCGGAAGAATCACGAGGACTGAACTTCTGCAGCCTAAGAAGCTTGAGGGACGGAGGTGGAAAGTTTTGAGACGAAGTTGTCAGCTTCCTAATAAAACCCTAACCCAAAAATAAGTTAAACCAAAGGAAAGGATAGAACTTACACAACGTCCCTACCTGTCGTGCCGTCACGGTTACAAAGGTGGTTCGGGTTAGAGCAAACACGGGTGATAGAGCGGCACGAACCAAAGTCCCGTGACGTGATGAAACATGACTGCATGATTAGAGCCGGATAGGGCTGAGCAACATATGGATTTTGGCGGATTTAGTACCACCCGTGTCCAGTCCGTCTAAATGGCGGATTTGGAAACTGCACCGTAGAAACTATCAATTAATCATATATTTAGTCTTATTCTTGCCTTTTAATTTAGTCCTTTTTTTTTAAATATGGTTGAAACTTTTTTTGGTTTCAATGTCCAGATGGGCGGCGGCGGCGGCGGCGGTGGGTGGCGGCGGTGGCGGCGGTGACAGTGGTGGGCGACGGTGTTGGCGCCCGTGGTGGTGGTTCTGACGATGGTGGTGTTCTTGCTGGTGGTGGCGGTGGTTCTGGTGGTGTGGTGGCGGTGGTGTGGTGGTGGTAGTCCTGGCGGTGGTGGTGGAGATGTGGTGGCAGAGGCGGTGGTGCTGTGGTGGTAGTGGTTTTGTTAAAATATTGGGTGTATTTAGTATTTAAATATTTGGGTGTATTTATTATTTGGACAGTTGGGTGTATTTAGTATTATTAAAGATATTATATGGAAGGGGTAGGTTTGGAAAAAAAAAAGGACCTAATTTAAACAATTTGGAATTTTTGTATCACTTATGTATAATATGGAGTTTTTGTTTCATCTTTTTATTAAAAGGAGTTTTTGTATCATTAATTTGTTCACTAGGACTTATAGTCCACGGACTATTTTTTTAAATTAGCTTCCTGGTTAGTCCTAATATTCCTACTTAGTCCTAGGGTGAACGTCACCTCCTTAAATTGACTTTTCTAAATCCCGTAACTACCCATTTAATAAAAAAAATGTATATTAATTAGGTGATTGTATAATAAATTCACATTATTTTTTTGAGATCTAGTTTTAGGAGAGAGAAGAAGAAGAAGAGAAAGAAGAAGAAGTTTTAATCATCTAGAGATTTTTCGAACTCCAAAATATGGATCAAGATCCGGTACGTTTAATTCATCTTTTTTTTCTCCTTTCTAATTAAGTATGGGAATGTAAATCTTGTTTTTGTAAATCTTGTTTTTGTTAATGGATCTTGTTTTTGTATGTTTTTTAGATGTAGATCTCGTTTTTAATGTGAGTTTTGAATTTAGATTTGTGTTTTTGTATGTATATACAATTTATATATGAATGTAGATCTTGTTTTTGTAGGTTTTTTGGATGTAGATCTGATTTTCTATGTGTTTTGAATGTAGAATTGATCATTAAATTGATAATTACATTGAAGAAATGTTGAGACAAAAACTCTCATCTACTTCTGAATCTTACAACCTCTGAAACCCAATCAAACCATAGAAACCACCAAATAACACTACAATAAAAGTCAAGAAAAAACACCCTCTTCTACTGCAAAACCCACCACGGTTCTTAGAAAACCCCTAATTCCAATTAAAAACTAAATAAATCCCCTATTCACTCTAATCTCCCCAATACACAAAGAGAAACCCCAAATATCTTTTTCTGTCTAATCTCCCAAACACACAAACGAGAAAAACCTAATTTATGCTTCTCTCGAATCCCTAATATCCGCTACTTCTTCACTGTAATCTCTTGAAGCTTCACCGTACACATTACATATAAAAATGAACTTTCCTATAATATCCATAATATATAGGTATAATCCCTAGATTACTCTTAAGGTCGGGTACCCAACGGATTTGGCGGATTTACCCGTGTCCAGTCTGCCAAAATGGCGGATTTGAAACACAACCCGTGTCCAGTCCATCAAATGGCGGATCGAGTACCCATCCGCCAAAGTGCGGATCGGATCGGATAAATCCAGCGGGTACCCATCCGTTGCCCAACCCTAGAGCCGGAATTCTTTTTGTTTTTTACAGTGATTCATGGGGGCGGGACGGGTTGTAGATGATCGATCTCAATTTGGCTCTGGTCTGCTTAGATTATTGCGCAGATGTCTGACAAACTCCCATAATGCGTAGGAGTAGACTTGATTTTACAACGAAATATAAGTCGTAATTCATAAGTAGGTTTTATGCCAATTTTACCATCAATCAAATTTAGAGAGAACGGAGAACTTAGTTAGCTGACTCTAAATGACGGTAGTAGCGGTAGTAAATTGCGGTGGTGATTGTAAGATTGCAATCCGTAGAAGTGAAAAGATAATTCCAAGATTGTGAAAATTAGAATTAAACCCATGTTTGAAGTGGGTTATTTTCGAAAAAAGCAGACAGGTCTTAATTTATATTTAGAACAGCTTATCTTCTTTCTCGAATTGTGGAAACTTACCAATCTATATTACAAAACACAGTGGTGTTGTTTCGTACGACCCATTTTTGAACGTTTCTTTCCGAAATGCCCTTCGTCTTTTCAAAATGACGCATCTTCCATAAGACATTTTCCGTCCATTCCTTACAAGAAGAAGGCCATAAAAGCCATTAAGAAAGTTGGTATCTTTGCTTGGACTAGAATACCCCTCCGAAATTACAATTAATTTTGCCTCCGACTTCCTTCATTTTTGTTGTGCATTCTAGAAAAGATTATGGGCATAAGCGTCTAAGTAGTTACATTTAGAAGAATGAAATGACTAAGTAGTCCTCCCGTGTTATTAATTTTAATGCCTAGGATTTGGTAATAAAGAAAAGATGTGAAGGGTATGTTTGTAACAGTGTGATACCGAGGTGGGGAGTTCGAATCTGGCTCACCTTAAAGTGATAGACTTTTATTTTTTAGTTCTTTCCTCGCTCAATTTTTTCTCTGAACTTCAACATCCTCTTCGCTCTCGAGTTTTCCTTCCTGAAGATGATGATTAGAGGTGGTGGTGAAGATTAGGTATGTAAATCTTAGGGGTTTTACTTGATTTGTGTTTATATGTCAAATATCACATCGATTTATGTTCAATTTTGCTCTAACCTCACATCGATTCAGTTCGATGGGCCTTTCTCTTCCTCTTCCTCCACAGACAAAAAACGAAGGGGAAACCATGAAAACGATCGAAAAATGTTGGATTGACAAACGGTGTAGTCGATGCGCGCCAGCGGAACAAGTTGAATCAACGAAACTTTCATGTAATTCTCAAAATTCTTGGTTAATTTATGTTAAATTAGGCCAACAAATTGTTACTTCGTCAATTTTTGCTGCTTGGTTAGTTTTTGTTTGAATTAGACATATTAATTGTTAAAACTAGGGCACATTACTGTATTTAAGTTAAAATTGCTTTCCTACAATATAAACAATGTTAACAGTTAGTGATCAACTGATTCAACTCTCATGTAACTATCAGACTTCTTGACTAATTTCTGTTCATGTTAGGGCAAAAATTTGTTGCTTCGTCAATTTTGGCAGCTTGGTTCATTTTGTTTGAATTGGGGCACGTTTACTGTTAATACTTATGGTGTGTAGCCTTGGCTGTTCCACTGTTAGAACTTAGAATTGTGGATTGTCACCACCATGACATTTGTATTTGTATTTGACTGTATTTCCACATTTTTTGTCCAACATAAGCCGGGTAATGGAAGCGCAAGTTCGGATTCCTTCTGTTGTCATTGCGGCAAGAGAAGAAGCGTAATTCGGCGTGGTTCCAAAACATGAGGAGCTTAATTATGAGTAGAGATGGGAGTAGCAGCAGAAGCATTTGCGTTTGTTTCTTCTTAATAATGGATGTGGTGGTGATCAAACAGTGATGTAAATTGTAAGTATACCATTACATTGGTTTTGTTTCACTTACAAATTTTCTCTGTTCATCCTTCACATTTCTGAATCGATATCTGGAGCATAGGATCAGCCACCAATGTTGCATTGTTGTAATATTTGCAAATATGACTTTTAAGTTGTGGTTTGATTGAGCTCAGTATGGGTTTCAAATATGTCTGCGCAGAATTTAGGAGCCTGGGTTTAGGTCACTTAGTAGGCATTAGTTGCATTGGTGTAATGTTTGCACCAATGTTGTGGAGAGTTGAGACAGAGGAAAATAAATTCTCTGTGCTTAATGATATAGAGGCATCCACGTTAGTCATAGTTTCAGCCAATGTGTTCCATCGGGATTTGAAGCCAAAAAATATTCATGCTAATGCGGACTATTCAGGATGATGCTTTGGGAAAGTGGGGTTGAGCTACTTATCTGGATTTTGAATTCCAAATTTCGGTCGTCCTTTACATAGAGTCTGGTCCGCTATGTTTAGGTTTGTAGTTGTCCAAGGTTTGATTTACCACTTCCGAGAGTATACCGTTTTGTGTCAGGTTTCAAGTCCAGTATTACTGTCGGTTATGCAATTTTGGAAATGAAGTACTTCGCTGGACACTCTCATTTTATGTACATTTTTGAAATTTAAAGAGTTCCTAACAAAAACAAGAATTATTAACTTAAGTTTAACAAGTTGCGTATGTCAAAAAATAGTTGCATAAAGGAGCTTCTGAAATGTATACAGTTTTTCTTATATTTGTTGTAGTTGTTGTCCATGTTAGATCCATCATGTTTCCTGACTATGTGGTACGTATGTATTGGGACAGGTCATCCTTGATTCAATCTCAAGACTAGATAATCTGGAGGAGCTAAATCTTTCATCGAGAGTCGCTGCTGGTGAAACTGAAATACTTAAATGTGTTCACTAACAAGCTTAATAAGGCCTTCCCCAGCAGTATTGTTAATTGCAGGTAATCAAATGACTGTGTTTCCTTTGGGAATCCATTTTACCTTTGTAATATCTGTTAACTGGAGTTCCTTAGTAGGGTAGTGCATTATGGGTGGAGCTGAAGCAAGCTTTAACCAGCTGACATTTGCTAACAAAAATGGTGAATTGGTCAATCTGCAGAAGCTCTTGGTCGGCCTCAACAAGATTAGTTCCCTTCCCAGTTCTGTTTGAGAAATGAAGTCACTGCGCTATCTGTGGATGCCCACTTCAATCAGCTACGTGGTCTTCCAGACGTTTTTGGGCTCTATACTAATCTTTCAAGAAGTTACTTCAACGACTTTACGGAGCTTCCTGTTACGTTTGGAGACTTGATCAACCTCAAAGAGAGCGATGTTAGAACAACAGTTCTCTTCCTGAAATATCTGTCCGCCTAGACAATCCAACCAAACTCAACTTAGATCAGATTCTACTTTTCGCTTCTCCTGTGTAGAATTCATGGCAAAGTGGTGGGTTGACATCTTACTTGAGGAGGCACATGAGAGCATAGAAGCACAACGAAGCACAGGTGGTTGACACACAGCACTTCATGTTTGACAGGATATTTAGTTGGTGGAGAGAAATCCCCGAAGGCGCAAGCACATCATCTCGACCAGCAGTTGTAATTCTAAGATAATCCTTTGGATTAATGTCTCTGTTTATCAAGTTCCGGAAATGATAAATTTTTCTCCCATGTTTGGTATAAAAAGTGGTGAAGCCATTCCTGTGAATCCCATTGTGCCATTTGATAAATTTTGCTCCCATTGTACTCTATTGCCATTTGATTAAGAAAAATTGTGAATTTGTTCCTGTTATCAAGTTTTATGGTTGTGAATGCTTTTAGCTCCAGACCACGCAGAAGCCCAAGGCTTATCATGCCACCAGCACCCGCCACGTTGATGTCGAACCCGTATCTTCCATGTGTGTGATGTTGGTGCCAGAACCATACAAACTGAATTCTGTTCGTTTCCCTGCCATCATGGCACGGGCAATATACTAGGTGTACGACTGCCGGTTTCATTAATGTTTTACTCCTAAGCACTAGCACAAGACATGAAACATCGAACGTGGTGTATCCGGAAGTCCTTTTATAGGTAACAGTCGTGATTGCGTTTCTATTCTTTAATTTCAGTATTCTTTGATTGTTAGTTAGTCAATATCAGTATCTTTTGCTGTGTATTTCAACGAAGTGTGTAAATTGTTAATTTTTCGTAATGATTTAGTTTTGATGACAAAAAAAAAAAGTCCGCCCCCGTGCCATTATGGCACGGGCAATATACTAGTATCTAATAAAGCGAAAATCCCCAAATCTGACCCACACACATTATTCCGATAGCCGGTGGACTGTCTGCCGTTTCCTAAAAATATGACCGTTGAAGTTCCCGGCTCTTTCTAGGAGTGAGCCCATATATATACACCTCCAGGCCCCACCTCAGCTTTCTTTCTTCGAATTCTTCAATTCCATACCAAAATCTTTCTTCATCGAAAATGTCAAAACCAAAATCCTCTACACCCAGAGATCACAGAGCTGCTAAATACACTACTATCGAAGATGTGGCACTTTGTCAAGCACATCTCACAATAACAAAAGATATTGCGAGTGGATTAACTCCGCCGAAAGGAGGAAAGAATTGGCAAAAGATCAATGAAATCTTCACTGTAAAGAGTGGAGGAAATCCGAATAAGAGGAATAGACATAGTATGGAAAATCGTATATGCACCATCAAGAAGGAAATGCGCAATTTTGTGAATATCCTCGGACAGATTTACCGTAACAGAGAAAGGGGTTGGTCGACTGAAGACATTGTAAGTTTTTAATTTATTGCAGCATTTCGATTTTTAGTGTAACTTTGAGAATTGTATGAGCTGAATGCATTTTATTTCTTTGCAATTGCAGGCACAAAAGGCTCGAATTCAGTATATATCGCAGTTTCGGAAAGCATTTCAACACGAAGAATGTTACCAGCTTTACAAACATGAACCGGGTTTCGATTACACGAAGTGTAATGGCAACAACGTTGAACCCATAGAACATGTTGGAGAATCTAATTCGGTTGCAGACCCTGAAGACGAAAATTTGGCAGTAGAACCTGATAACGCATCTTCGGAAGGTAACGCTTCGTCCAGTCGTCAAAGGTTACCAAGGCAGGACTCGCAAAAGAAGGCTAAACATGCAGATGAATCTTCATCTTTTTTTTTGATACGAAAACTGACTTATATTAAGTAGAAGATGAAGGAAGATTATCCTTCACTAGTAGTTCAGTTACAAAACTTGGAAAGCAATCCACAGAGTCTAGATTAAGTTTGCTCTGCCTAGTAAATTTTGAAATTGAATTTGCGACTTCATTGTCGTCTCGACTAACATAACCAAAACTACAAAATGTAAAAGAACTAGCCAAATGCCTTATTTCTTTAATGATGTTTCTGTAGTCCCAATGAGATGTGTGAACCCCAGTGTTGAGAGCTTGAATCACCACTTTCGCATCCGCTTCAATGTGTATTCTGTCCAGGCCTGTACTCTTTGCAAGAACGAGCGCCTCCTTCACAGCAATACATTCACCTTCCTCCGAGCTTAGTGCTTCGCTGGAGTACGTCCCCTTGATTCTCTGACATATACCTGCGGAACAACGGGCAACAATGCCAGTACCCAGTTCGTAAGTAATCAAATCAAAGGAAGCATCAACGTTCAGTTTAATTAAACCTAATGGTGGTGGTTGCCACTTCGAGATGGTAGCTGCAGTAGTTCTTCTTCCTAGCCTAGGATTCAACTGACTGCTAAGACTATTCAAACAAGGCTGCAGATAGAAGTTAATTCTTCTTATGGAACTGAGGTGGTTTGGTGTAATCCCTTGGTGAATAGCTTCGCAGCGATCCTTCCAGATGATCCAGCTGCCTATCATACGAGTATATAGATCATAATCTGACAGATTTGTATTGAGGTTTCCGGAGTGACCGAACCACGATAGAACCCAATCATACACAGTATTAAACCTTAACCTGCAGTCACCAATATCAACATTTAAACCCCTCCAGACTCGTTTAGAGTGAGTGCAGCAAAACAACAAATGTTCAAGTGTCTCTGAACTGTTATTGCACAACCCACAGACGTTCTGAATTCCTGGAACATGTCTGAGCAGTCTTGCTCTCGTTGGAACAATTTCTTTCAGGCATTTCCAAGCAAATATTTTGGTTCTATGAGCAGCCTTGCAGCTCCACAATTTCTTCCACACATTAGGATCAACTCCCTGAGGCACAACTGTGTGACGATAAGCAAGGTGGTTGTACGCACTTTTGACGCTGAAAACACCATCCTTGCTTGGCATCCAAACCATTGTGTCTTCTTTCGACAAATCAATAAACATACCCTCTATCTTTTGTACAGTGCTTTGATCAAACAGGAGCCGCAGCAAGCTGGAGTTCCAAGCGCCAGTTTCCTGTACAATCAACTCATGCACAAAGACATATTGAGATGCCACAGGGCTTATGCTTGTTGGTGGTATATGCACTCCAACTATCCATTTGTCCAGCCATATGTATGTCCTTTTACCATTGTTAACTTCCATGAAAAAGTTTTGTCTCACCACTTTTAAACCCTCCTCAATGCCTTTCCACATCCATGAAATTTCTTTTGGATTGGTATGGTTGTGAAGCGAATCACCATTAGGAAAGTATTTAGCCGTCAAGACTTGAACCCATAATTGATCCGGTTGATTACACACTCTCCATGCTAGTTTAGTGAGTAAAGCTATATTGAGATGCTCTAATTCTCTAAAAGCAAGCCCTCCTGAGTTTTTTGGCTTACACAAATTTTCCCAAGCGGTTAAACAAGCGCCGTGATTTGATTTGTGCCCCCACCAAAAGCGTCTCTCAATAGAAGTAAGAATCTTGAGAAAATCTTTTGGAATAAGAAAGGTTCCCATCTGATAAACAGGAATTGAGTTTAGAACATGTTTTACCATAGTGCCTCTAGCTGCTTGTGTGAGTGTCTTTGAGCTCCAACTTGAAAGTCTTCTATCAAAATTTTCTTGAATTTCCTTGAATGCTTCTTGCTTATTATGGCCTAGCAAAAGTGGAGATCCCAGATATCTTTCCTTTGAGGTCATCACCCTAACACCAAGAATTTCTGTTATTGCTTGAGCACATTCTTTATCTGTCTTTTTACTAAAATGAACCGCAGACTTGTCAAAATTAATAAGTTGACCAGATAGCGAACTGAATTCTTCTAAAACATGAAGAAGATTATAAACCGAGTCGAAAGATGCTTGAGTAAAGATCAAGCAATCATCTGCAAAAAGCAAATGATTAATGGCTGGAGCAGACTCCGCCACTTTAATACCTGGGATGGAATTATTGTCTTGGGCTTCAGAGAGTTTCCTAGACAAATACTCCATAGACAAGATAAAGAGATAAGGAGAAAGAGGATCTCCTTGTCTAATACCTCTAGATGGGTTGAACTCCTCGCAAGGAGAACCATTCAACATCACTGAAAGAGAAGTGGTGCTCACACACTGATGAATTATATCACACCATGCATTATCAAAGCCAAAGAAATGAAGAACCTTGAGAAGAAAAGGCCATTCTAACCTGTCAAAAGCCTTACTCATATCAAGTTTGAGTGCAAACCATCCATAAGTACCTCTTATCTTCTTCATAGAATGAATGATTTCCTGTGCTATGACCGTGTTGTCACTGATAAGTCTTCCAGAAACATAAGCCGACTGATAAGGTGATATAATCTTATCCATCAAGGGCTTCATTCTGTTAACAATAATCTTGGAAATTATCTTGTAAGAAGTATTGCACAAACCTATAGGTCTATAATCTGCTGGAGTCAAGGGCTTCTTCTTTTTAGGAATCAATGAGATGTAAGTTTTGTTTATCTGTCGAGGCATATGTTTACTCTCAAAGAACCTTTTGACCATGTTGCAAACATCATCACCAATAATTGACCATTGAGACTTGTAGAAACCTGCTTGAAATCCTTCAGGCCCTGGAGCACTCCAATTCTCCATGCTTTTGAGGGTATTATGAATCTCCTCATTATCTGGGATTCTAAGGAGTTTCATATTATCCTCATGTGTGATAACTGTAGGAATAACATCAAAATTAGTATCAACTAAAACAGGTAAGTTAGTAGTGCTAATACCTTTGAAATGCTGAGTTAGATGGTTTGCAATTTCATCTCTTGTAGTAAGCCAATTTCCAGAAGCATCTTGCATAGAATCAATGTTGTTTCTAGCCCTTCTTCTGTTTGTGATTGTATGAAAGTATTTGGTATTATTATCCATATCCTTCAAGAATGAATCCCTAGACTTCTGAAAGTAGAAATCATGTTGGATCTTATTCCACTTGTTGAGTTCTTCATTGATTCTGATCACTTGATTGTGGGATGTATCAGTTGCAGGTTGTTTTTGAATGGCCTCTAACTCCGCTTCAAGAATATCTATTTGATGATTAATATCGCCAAAGTGCTGCTTGTTCCGCTTGGAAAGAGCAATTCTTGTGAGCTTAAGTCTTGTGATAACCTGATGAGCTGGTGAACCTGTAGCCGGTGAGGACCAAGCATTCTGAATAGTTTCTGTGCATGAAGTGTCAGATAACCATGTAAAAAAGAATTTGAAAGGCTTCCAGCAAAGTGGTTGAGTTGAATCAGCCACAAATAATATCGGACAATGATCGCTGCCAACTTGTGTTAAATGATATAATTTAGAATTCGGAAAAAACCTACTCCAATCACCATTACCCAATGCCATATCAATTCTTGATCTACGAATGCCTGTGCCAACATTGTTACTTGTCCAGGTGTAATCCCTTCCAGTGTAACCTAAATCTTCTAGACCACAACGTTGAATCACAGAGTTAACCCATCCATCTGTTGAAGAAGAAGTACCGGCCGCATCATCCAAGAAGTGAAAGTTCAAATCACCAAGTAAAACCCATGGTTGATCTATATTTTCCCCCAAATCCTGAATAAAAGACCACTGATCCTTCTTCTTGTTGTAATTCGAATAACCGTACATGCAGGTGAGTAAATATTCTGGTTTGCTGAGGTCAGATTGAATGATTACATTGAACATGTTTTTGTCTGCACTTAAAATTTCAAATGTGAAGCCATCTTTCCATAAAACAACAAGACCACCTGATAGACCAACTGGCTCAATATATGCCATGTTAGGAAATTGATAACGTGCTAACAATGGCTTGCAGTTGACCTCATAAAGTTTAGTTTCCATAAGAAAAACCACATCTGGGTCTTGGGTTCTAAGGATGCTACGTAGATGATCCCTAGTTGCAATAGATTTGAATCCTTGTACATTCCATGAAAGAACTTTCATATTGGAACAAGCTATAAAATGATGATAACTACACCTGAAATGTAATGCGAGGATAGCGTAAAATCTGAATGTTCTAAGCTTCGACTGAGCTATATGCAAAATACAACTATGTGACTGCAGGAAAATATATTTGCTGAAAATACAACTTGACTGTACTATGCAGTATCTAAAGGACCCTTTTTTGTTAAACTGACTGATTAAGCTACTATTTAAAACATGCAGTATGCTATGCACTTCTATACTGTACCTACTATAATCTACTGAATAATCGAAAAAGAGACAGTGAATATAGTCAAAATAAATAATAATGACAAACCGGGAATTGAACTGAGCTTCCCCTGATGCATTATTAGAAAGCTCAATCTTACCCAAAACTGGATCTATGCTTTGTGCGGTATTAGTCATTGGTGTGAGTTCTTGATGGTTAACAATTAGTTGTGAAATATTGTTGGTTTCTGTAGCTCCGGTTTCAGTTGCCCTAAGCCTTTTGCCAGATTTTCCATTACTTCCTTCCTCCATAACCACCTCCTCTTTAGAAGCCATAGTAATATCTTGTACGTTGAATTCATGACTCTCCCAATCCTGATTTTTGTTCATTTTAAGCACTTGCATTCCTCCTTGGGGTATAAAATCCAATGTGTTCCTGTTGTGACTTTCCACAAGTTTATCTGTCAGCCTTCCTTTCATCATAAATGTGCGTATAAGGCTAATGTCCACATCTTGTTTATATGCACTATTGTTGTTTTCGTAAGGGACTAGCCTGATTTCTTCCTTTCCTTGTTGAAGTATTGTATTTTGAATCTTGTTAGTGATTCGATTCACTCCTTTGGACATTGTTGCTGATGAAAAATTTGAAAGCTCCATTAATGATTCATTTCCGTAACTGCTGCTGAGCTTGACTGGCAATGACGAGTCAACATTGATGGGTCTTATTTTTCCAACTTTACTGGAAGAGATGCGACGATAAAGGCATACTGCCACATTTTCACCAAGAGTATATTTGGTATATGGGATATTGATAATTATGGAGAATATTACGCATAGTATAACGCAAAGGACTTTCCAAACTGAACTGTGGACTTTCCAAATGTTGTAACCAATTGTTGAATATTGAAACGACCTTGAATTGCGGCACACAAAACAACTGAATCGGTAACCTAACTCAAGGCAACGAAGAAACCAGAGAACAATACCAAATCCAAATCTGTATAACCATGAAAGCAAACGCTTGAACTGCTTTACTAAAACTAGTATAACACCAATGACTGCAAACGCATATTCCATCACAGAGCTATAGGCAAACGCCATTGTAAGATTGAGACAATCTGCAAACGCAAAGGGAAACCAAAAGATTAGTGAGCCATGAAAATCTTTGAAAGAAAAATCTTAAAAGTAAAGATCATAAACCAAAAAAAAATAAAAAAAAATTGTACAGATGATGTGAAGATATGATTATGGATGCATGAGTGAACTAGTAAACTAATTTTGGATGCTGTAATAACATTATTGATCAAGATTTAGGTGGGCATATGAAAACTGAGTTAGAAAAAAAATTCGCCCGATTCACAGAGAGGAGAGAGAAACAGAAACTGTTGAAGTTGGTGAACTTCAAGATGAATCTTCATCTACTTCGATCCAATCTTTACTTGATTCAAGTTCTGAAAAACTCATCAATTATTTCAAGGAAAAAGAGGAATCGAAATCTACACGAAGACAAGAAGAGAATGATCTTTTTATTCTTCGCATGAAAGAAAATGAAATGAGGCGTGAAGAAAGAATAATGACCTGTAGGATATGGGTCGGTGGACTTAAGTTTGGAAAGCAAACTTAGTTGGTGGAAACATCTAGATAATTCTAGGATGTTTACTTATGCCTAAACTAGGAAATTCTATGTATGTCTAGATTGTTCTTTGTAGACAAGTATTAGGAAACCCTTTACTTGTAGGGTAAGTATGTAACCTATATAAATAGAGCCCTTGGGAGAACCTATGAGATATACCAGAAGCTCTTCTTCTCTCTTGGGTTTTATATATTCTCTCTGTACGATAATATATAAAATCACTTATTCCTTCCCGAGGATTCAACCTCGTTAAATTCTTGTCTTCTTGATTATGTGCGTTTGTGGTCTTGGCATATTAAGATTATCTTTGTAGCTGTTGGTTAAACGCTTCCGCGGGTTTTAGCGCAACATGACCGTGGATATGTCTAAGTTAACTCCAATGGGAAGGACATGGGTTGAAATCAAACAGCAAGAGATACTTAAGAAGCATGGGCTTTGAAATTAAACGTTTTATTCTCTGCTGTTAAATCGAGGTTCTTCGCTAAGTAGTTGTATTTTCATGGTTGAATAATTTGTTGGTTTGTCATCAATTTGATTTTTACCGGTTTCTTTCTAGATTAGAGCATCAAAGTGCTGAATGTAAAAAAATGTCAAGAGCTAAGCTGTACCTGGAATTTTGGAAAAGCCCGTATATAACAATACATACTACATATTAATATTCAATCCATGTTTCTCAAAGATATACTGTTGATTCATTTTTCTTCACATCAATAGTTGAAATGCTATATGATTTCCAGTTGCTACTTGGGCCTGATCAATTTTTTGTACCTACATTATCTGGGCTTGGTACTTCAATTGCTCCAAAAACCTGTTTGATTTGATGGAGAGCATTGCTACGCAATTTAGAACTCGTTGCCTCAATTTCCCCCAACACCACAATTCTTAAGAGGTCTAAAGAATCATCAACCACTAGAAATTTTACCTAATCCCTCCCAAGGAGCAATTACAAACTATGTTAAACTGAACACTTTTGATCCAAAAGTCATGCCATATGATATAGATGGAAAAAAAATATTTGGAAGCAAAAATAAACTAGAGAAGCAAGGAATTATAAGCATAGACATCATAGGACATTCATTGTACACAACTTACGGATGTGTGCAAATGAATAAAGTATGCCGAAATACAATACACACTAATCTATGTTGGGGAAATTGGCACCCCTAGCCAGGGCCGTCGGTGGCTATAGGCCAACTAGGCGACGGCCTAGGGCCCCCAAATCCTAGAGGCCCCCAAATTATGTATGCTGGCCATTACATCAACCATTAAAAAAAAATGAGTATTAAATCTCTCTATTTTATGTCTACAGGTTCTAATTCTAGGGTTTATTCTTCCAAGTTCTATCTCTAACTACAAAACAAGAAGAAGATTAAATTACCAACATCAAAGTTCTACGATGGTTTATCTATTACTTTCTTTTTGTGTGATTTCTACTTGATTTAAGTTTCATATATATGAAGAGTTTCAACCTCGATGGCTTCTTGTATCAAGATTGAAAATTATTTAAAGCGTGGTATGGGTTCTGATATTAACGGGCATGACTTACATGCGGAATTGAAGTTTTAAAAAGTTATCTTCCTGTCGAAACTAGTAAAGCAATTGAAGTGTTGGATTTCTTAAAAAATATGGGAGGCGGCTACCCAAATGCGTTTATAGCATATCGAAATTTATTGACAATTCCAGTTACAGTTTCCTTAGCCGAACAAAGATTTTCGAAGTTGAAGTTAATTAAGAGTTACCTTCGGTCGACGATGTCACAAGAAAGATTGAATGGACTAACAATGTTATCAATTGAGATTGAGATGTTATACAAAATTAATCTCGATAGTGTAATTGATGATTTCGTGTCGGAAAAGCGGGGATATCCGTTTTTGTCATGAGATAAGGTATTGTTTTTGTGTTTTTAGCTGTTTTTCATCCAAGATGTTTTGTTTGACATTACATAAAACATTTTATATCAAAATGAAAGGATTTTTTTTTTTTTTTTGCTTATACAGGGTAGGGGTGTAAATTGGGCCGGGCCGGGTAGCCCAGCCTTTTTATTTAATGGGCAGGGCCGGGAGGGTAGAAATATCTCTTACCCAATTATTTAAAAGGGTCGGGAGGGTAGGGCTAAGTTACGAATAATACTGCCCATAGCCTGCCCAAGCCTGTTATGTAGTGAAGCCAAGGGCGGGCAGGGCCGGGCAGCCCATGAATATTCAAGTTATTACTAGTATAACATTTTTAAGAAGGAAAAAAATTATTTAACTCTCGAATGAAAAAAAAAATGTAAAGTAAGTCATGAGGTAAGTTCAAACCCATAAAACATTCAATCAAACTAGTTCACTCAATACCAAAGAAATTAAATTCAAAAGGAAATGTCCCCTACTAATCATGGGAGGGTATTATGGGCGGGCTAATAGGCCGGGTATTGGGCCGGGCATCGAAATTTGACTCATGGCCTGTGCCCGGCCTATTATTTAAAAGGGTAAGGGCGGGCCAGCCTGTAAAGGGTCATGGGCACCCGTGGGCTATCATGGGCAAGGGCGGGAGGGACCGGGCGCAGGGCCACCGGGTAAACTTTACACCCCTAATACAGGGCCCCATTTCGGCAAGTTAGCCTAGGGCCCCCAAAAACATTGCTACGGCCCTGCCCCTAGCGCAGCGGAATACAGGATCACAAGGGTTGTTGGTGATTTGAACCATACACGGAGAAATAATAATAATGACAGAAGATAAACAAGCACACAGCCACAACACAAGATATACGTGGTTCACCTTTGCAGGCTACTCCACGGCCAACACCACCAGAGAAACTTTATTATATCAAGAACATTACATGCTTTTTACACAACTCCCACGAAGACCCAAACCGAAGAGTTACCAAGACGTACCTGGGACCATTGAGAAACCTTAGAAACCAACTCTCTAAACCATTCTCCAAACCGGCCTCATATATCTTCTCTTCTACACCTTCTACAGAGGAGAAACATGGAAACACTCTAGAAACCCGGTTTAGGGCAAAGCCCTAAACCTACACACTAGAACACCAAACCTTCTCTCTACAAGTTTCTCTCACACCAATATTGACCTTCATGGTAGCACCGACCCTTCCTAACAAAGAGACCAAAAACCTAAGCACAAGGCTTTACCACTCTTCTAGGTTGGATATATCTCTACACCCACAATTCTAGTCCTATATATAGAGAATACAAACTTGGCCTCCAAGTACTAGTCTCCAACAAGGAAATTCAAACTCTTTCCTAATATAGTTAGACCCAACTCAATATGGAATGGACCCAACTAAGGAAACCCACCGATTTCCTAACAATCTATTCACTTCGTCAAAATGGAAAACTTTTGGGGTTGTACTGTGGAATAAACTGCTACCTCATAGAATCAAGAAGCTTCTATCAATTGGAAAACCGAAAAACACACCAGAAGTTTTGTGGTCCACAGCTCAAGGGTGTGGTACAAAATCTGACATTGGTAGCAAAACGAATCAGGATGACAGTACAAACCGTTTATTGCATAAAGCCTCTGGATGACCGACTTTTAATTTACAACTTGCGTCTCGAACTTGGTCGAATGTGAAACCACAATTTTAAAATTTGTAATTGTTTCATTTAGAAAGAAAGTCTAATCAGAGATGCTATTTTCCTTGTTCTTTTTCCGCCTCCCAAAAATCTTCTCCGATCTAAACCCCATTAGCTTTATAATTTAATTTTATAATGAAGAAAATTGTCCCTTATAAATTTGTACAATTGGCTAATTAGATATATTTAAGCTGTATTAGGCGAGGAGAAAACAGCTTTGAGAGGGGAATGCGACTAAATCGGCCATGACTGAGTTGAATCTCAGCGTCGATTCACTCCATTATCAAGCTTGATTCTTCCTGTTTCTTTATTGTTTAGGTTTAATACTCATAAAAGATGGAGAATGAGGTCAGTGATTCAGACGACGACTCGGAGGAAGAACGACAACACTTGATCATTCTAATTCCTCCTCCATCTATGATTTCCTTTCAGATACTCATTTGGTGATCCTGGAATTCCGTTTGTTTATGGATTCTAAGTTGTGGATTATCATTCTAGCACCTAGGTTCTTTGGATTCAATGACTACTTCCTTAGGTGTAGATGGGGGTTTTTATTCGGCTGTGGATATAACCAACTGTCTGTTCTTTTCTCCAACACTTTACAGGATTGGAAGCTAGGTTCTGACTCTCTACCACAATTGAGCAAATGAGCGACAGTTTTATTGCTGATTTATGGAGTTGAGGGTTTAAATCTCTGGTGGCTTAGGTTTCTGAAAATTGGGATTATTTTTTTCAATCGGACTTCACTGCTGAATCCTAGGGATCTAGTACCGCTTCACTTCACATCAATGTTCCAGTATTTCCGTCTGTTACAACCAGGGATTGTCAGGCTCTAACACAATTGCAAGCAGAAGGTATTATTCAAGTTTTTGATCTCAACCAAAAACTTTTCTGTTTCGTAATTAAATTCACTCCCTGGTTTCTCTTCAAGTTTGTGCTATCCCAACAACTTTTTCTTCATTTTCCTTGTGGTCTATGTTTTCATGAATCAAATTTTACTCATTATTCTTTGTTCATGAAGTTTCAACGTAGACAGTCATATGGTCTTCTAGGACATTTGTTACAAATTAGTGGGAATTCGAAGAAGCCTATTAAAAGGAGCTTTAAATGGTTCGCGAAACCAAAGTCTTATCACTGGAATTTCTTCATCCCTTGTTTCTTGTTGTCTGGAGGACCGGCGTTTCGATTATCTACTGTTCATATAACATTTGTTCTTCAACTCAGTTACCGGGTTCAGCCACCACTGGTCGAGATTGATTCTTCCGAGTTAACCCGCCCCCACAGATAATTCCAATTGATTCACTACAGTATCAGATAAAGACTGACAGCTTATGGCCCACTACTGCCATTCATATAAGACTAGTCATTAACCCGTGCTACGCACCGGGTGATTGGCTTTCTGCCTTGAGTTTTATAATACCTATCGACGAAGTTCACAGCTCCCCCGGAAACAATTTATGGTCTTTCCTTTTTTTTTTTTTTTTTTTTTCCTAATTTTTTCCCTTCTCACGGTTACAACTTACACTTTGAAGACAGTTGTCCCACCTTGTAACTCCAGAATTAATCCACGTTAAGGGTTGTGCACAATGAGGTACAAAAATAAATATTATAAAATTATCCCAAATTTTCCATTACACTTTATTACAATTCTAGACATATCACCATATATATGCGGTGTATTTCACCAATTGATGAAAGTACAAAGAAAGTTTTCAGACATATCACCGGTGCACCGCTGGATTCAAAATACCATTGTGTACAGCAGATCAAACCGTTATTTACAAAACCAATAGTTGTAGTAAATAAGTGACATAGAATTCCCCAGAAGTGTGGATTTAGTTCATACTTGATTTCAACTGTTGCAAGATAGCAGACTCATTTTTGTCTTTACTCCTAGAAAAGGATGTTTCTGTCTTACCCAGATGTAGCATGAAAAAGATGCAGAGAAGGTCATAGCTAATCCTGTTTTACAAAACTCTTTCGTTAACATCATACCTAGCTTGATCTTGGGCACAAAACTTGCTAATGTGTATATGCATCATCTTTCAATTTATTGTCATCAGGCTAATTTGAATTTTATCTTTCAATTCACTCATGACTGATGAGGGTAATAGTCATGAACTTTCATCCCGTTTGTTAGCCAATTTTACAAATGCAAAAGGACAGTTGAGGCAGCGAACTATATATTAAAAAAATATATCAATGTGTGTTTCGTTCCAGAATGCTGCTCATTTTCAGATGAATCAGCTGTTGGATAGAACAAAGAGTGACCATTTAGTATTAGTGAGCTTCAGAGGCACATTCTAACAATGTTAAGT
>JAJJMA010095056.1:0-10213 GCA_023529015.1 Papaver nudicaule
AAAGAGATCAAATTAGCAATGAAGATATCAAAAGACTTTTTTTCCTTCTTCTTTTTCTTTTGTTTTTTTGACAAATTTGTTTATTTATTTATTTCCTCTTTTGTATGAATGAGACATTATGGTGCCCCTCCATGAAATCCTCATTTTTGTCTTCTTGCCTCTTTTGGTCTCGATGTCTTTTTTATCTTACACTGCATAATTTTCTCAAATTTGAAGGACCTACCGAATAAGGGAAAGAGGAACAATGACCTTAGCCCAATCTCAAGAACTGCTGATCATTAACAAACCACTTGTATACCAAATTATAACCTATAATCGACCAGTTACATAGGCAAAAACATGGTGTTTTTTTTCTTTTTCTTTGTGATCTATTAGAACATGGTTTTAATGCGGTATAACAAAAATTTCGTGATGTTATTGTAGTATAGTGGAAAGACACCGGATAATGATATCAGTGATCTAAGTTTGAAAATCATCAGCACTTCCAGTGATCTAAGTTTGAAAATCGTCAGCACTAAATTCTTTCATGATAAAAATCAAATAAAATAAAATACATGTAATGAAATTTGAGACTAGCTCCATTAACTTGGGGCCAGCTATTTTATTCCCATATCTACAAGGAAGTTATTAGACGGGAGTCTTAATTATGTAAGAAGGCATAAATTGTTCATGCTGATTATGTCTAAAAGCTTACCGATTTTTTTTCTTTCCAAAACCACAGTTAGTTCCTTCTTCATTTTCAACGCCAACTCCATAACCACTATACTAACAATCAATCAACATGATTTGACAACCGTGCCGATTACGGTTGATTTTCTTCAATTGCGAAGAACATCAACCACAATCGGCATGTATAACAAAATCATCCGTCGATTATGCAAATGAATGTGAATCTAGCATTTTTAATTTGAGATAAATTGCATGGTTTGCACTCGATTTCAGATGAAATTGAGTATGATATCATTGAGATCCGCAATAGAGTCCAAATCCATACCAGATTTAAGAAATTGGAAAAAAATATGTATTCAACATCAGCAATTTTAAACCGGTTGATAATATCAAAAAAATAATTTTGGGGCTATTTAAAATGCCAATAATCGGTAGGTATTTTTTGAGCCTGAGCCTGTCAATTGTCGTTGTGAGCCACATTCAATATGGTGAAAATCGACTGGTGTGTTTTATTTCTATCCTGACTATGAAACTTGTTGTCTTCGAGTTTGTGAATAAAAACTATTTTGAAACCCTTACGTCAATCGACAACTTTATTGTACTTCTTTGTTGAATATTATGTAACTAGATAGGAAATCGAGAGAGTGGAAACTTGTGGAGCCTGTCGATTAAGCATAAAGATGAGTTCAAAATCCTGTGAACCTTATAATCAACAGATTTAGAACACCAATAACTATCGCTTCAGGTCTTGCGAAGTCACTAAATGTATGAAAAAAATCATATTGTTTCTATGTTTCGACGTTTCAAACCTACTAATTCCTATTCGAGCTCTTTAACAAGTATATTTGATCAATTAAAGCATTATAATCTTCATTTGAGTCGTAGGATTTTTGTTTGCTTCCAAAAAAATCATCTTATAGGGTTTGTTCAAGAAAATTTGGATCATACGACATGCATTCAAAATCGTCTCGTTAATCGGCAGTACGGTAACACAATCTTTTTCAAGAGATGAAGATTCACATATTCTTTTGTAATCACTGAATTCGTCCATTTTAGTTACTGCAATCGCTAAAGCCCAGTTTTCTTTCCCAAATTTCCTTTTCTTTAACACACTCCAAAAACATACAACTATAACTATAACCAACTAATCTAATCTGACAATTAGTTAACTATAACTATTTCAGGACATTAGCCATTATGAAAAAAATAAGTTATTAGCTAGGGGGCTTTTGAAATTACTTCAAAATAGCCCTATTTTGTTTTATACGCTAGCCCAAATTAATGGAGCTAACCCTCAAATCGGCCAGGTTAAAGCCACATGGGAAACACAAGCACATTATAACGTTTCAAATTTTGTAATTATGATTTGGTTATTGCCAGTGAAGTTGGAGGTACCATGGTACATAAATTAGAATTATCAAAAAGCTTTTAGCTCGAGAAGAACTAGTCGAGCTTCAGTATAACTTGATTTCCCCATGATTGATTGGGTGACAACGATGTTATTCAACACAACTTAACAAGTACGAAATATTTTATAGTAAAATCATGTTATGAATCTTATGATCATCATGAGCGGAACTAAGGGTTGTTGAAAATTTTAGACTCCACAAATGATTTCGGTTCGCGCCAGCAACTTTCACGCCCCATATGGATCGAACCTACTCTGATACCAATTTGTTGAAAATGAAATTTGATTAAATGCACTTAGTTTAAAAATGCTAAACTTTTATTACTCTCAAAACTTGGTCGTACACAAATACCACTCTCTTTTCAAGGGTTACTTAATCACTTCTCTCGATTACAAGTAACAACCGATAACCCTTAGGCCTATTTATATCTAGAAGCTTCACTGACTTGCTCGGACCTAAAACATTCTACACATCTCCACAATCAACTCTTTCTACATGTTAATTTAGATGTTTCTAGCAAATACACTAACTCTAGATATTTCTTGATTCATCTAGCTTACCAACTTATTTGGATAACTCTTTAATATTCTAGATTCTTCTAACCTTGATTAATTAGGCATAATCAAGTTTACCTTCTTAACATCCTCCCTTAAACTTGATTTGCCTGGAACCGCAACGTTTTCAGATTGATGAACGTCTTATGTATCTATGCAATTCGGTCTTGCTTGTAGCTTTTTACTACCCATTTTCCCATGTGCCTTTCCTTCTTTCTTTTGGCAGTCCTTTTTCCTTTATCGACCTTCTTGTATTTAAACTTCGTGCCCTTTTTCTTTATCGCATTTTTCCATTTTATACCTTTCAAGGGCATAGTTTTCTAACAAAACTTAAAATTTAATGAAACACCAAAGGTTTATTAAGGTTTGGGGGTGGCTCCAGCAAGGGGAGGCCTGACTATAGTTTTGCCCCTGCCTCCAAATGAATTCAACGTCAAGTTCTCAAACGTCAATGACCCATCATTGGGCCTGATATCGTCTTCACGGTTCAACACATCTTTCATACCTAACATATCCTGAAAGAGCTAAACACAACTTTTCTGTCTCATATCCCCAAAGTAGACAATCATCTTTCCCCTGCAGATTTTAGGCCCAGCCTTTGTAATACAACTTATAAGATTATTTCAAAATTCTTACTAACAGATTGAGACCAATCTTTCAATATTGTTCTTGCTCGGGAGGTTATTCACTCGATGAAAAAACACATGGTAAGACTGGTGTTTATGGGTGAAGTTAGATCCCAATCCTAATCACAGAATTAGAAATAATGCCCAAAAGCCATGTAAAAGTTTTCTCAAATGGTGAAGAATAAGAATGAGATCCCTCAAAGTACGATTTTCATGGCTATATATAGGGGTTTCTGTAATTGCTGGAAATACCAAACAACACATCCAAGTATAAAGTAAGTAGAGAGGAAGAGAGTAAGAGACATTTGAGACAATGATTTACATGGTTCGGTACCCTTTAATGGGATGAGACCTACTCCACAGGGGTTGGTGGTGTTTCACTATGTATATGGAGATTACATGAGATGTAGTGGTGGTGAAGGTGAAAAGATAGGCTAAGAGGATATGAGAGAACTTATGGTTTATGACTGATGGATTATGGGTTATGACCGTGCAGAGGCTTGGTGGTGCGGTGTTGGCTCTGGTTGGAGGATGCTGGGGTACTGAGCGGAGGTGCTGCGCTGAGGTTCACTGAGGGGCTGTGCTGGTGAGCTAGAGGCGATGTGTTTGAGATGGGAGTTCTTAGGAGACATATGGAATATGGTATCCACATTCTGCCCCTTTTTTATGAACCTAGGGATGATTCACTGCGGAGGTGATGTTAATAATCTGATGTTCCTGCAGATGATTCTGACTACCGTTGGTGTAGATTCTTTCCTTAGTTGGTTGCTGTGGATGGCTCTGACTTGCATCGGTTGTGGATGCGGACCTTTTTGATGTATGACGATGCATACCTTTCTTCTTCTATGCTAACGTGCTGCGCTGATGATGGTTGTTATTGATGATGCGCTGCTTCAGATGTTCTGGATTAAAAGCGGAACCAGAGGTGCTTATGCGGAAGCGGAGCTCTGAGATGCTAAGAAAATTTCAAAGAGGTTAATACATTGTTATTGGTACGATGGTTTATCATCAAATGTGGTTAAAATCGATAAAGTGATTGTATATATATATATCCCCCCCCCCCCCCCCTTTTTTTTTTGAAAAATGAATGAGGTATACAAAATAAGCATTCGATAATATTTGAAAATCATTGTATGAAATGCAAGATCATTTATTTTTGGAAGCAATCATCGGTTTTTTCATTTTAGGTGTAGGACTAGAAGGTCAACGACTTAGGTACAATATGGTACTTTGATTAATGTTATTTGACAGAGTGTTGCGGAGAAGATTAATCTCCTACAGAGGAAATGATTTGGCGTAGGACTCCTGATTTTTGTTGGGCTCCCATTACTCTCAATATTTCTTTGACGAATTTCATCATTCTAATACAATTTTTGTCCAAGAGAATACTTCTAGCCCAAAATTTTATTTGAAAACGCATGAGGGATTTTGAGAGAACATTTTTATGCAAGACTACTTTTCTATTTTAAGAAAACGTTTAAAATCATTTGTAGATTTTTTTTTGTGTGAAAAACATGATGCAATTTAAGCATGCTAAACTTGAACTAAACGAGATTACGTAAATAATTAATCTAAGAATTATAGAAGTAATAAATATATTTATAGATCGAAGACTTAGCTTTGCAGATAGAACTATACGTGACTTTATTTGATAGTGGAATCCGTCGTCCCCTTGTGTCGGCGCCAAAATGTAGTTGTTGGAAATTCTAAACAACACACCCAAGTATAAAGTAAGTAAAGAGGAAGAGAGTAAGAAACATTTGAGACAAGGATTTACGTGGTTCGGTCCTTTTAATGGGATGAGACCTACTCCACGGGGGTTGGTGGTGTTTCACTATGTATATGGAGATTACATGAGATGTAGTGGTGGTGAAGGTGGCTAAGAGGATATGAGAGAACTTATGGGTTATGACTTATGGATTAGGTTATATCTAACTCAAGGAGTCCATCCTCTTTATATAGGAGGGGATGCCCTAAGTTAGTTACATATATGCCCTTACTAGAAGGTTCCTAGATATTACATAATATAGAAGGTTTCTAGAAGGTTCCTATGAGTCACATGTTCTAGAGAATTCTTATGAGTCACGTGGTTACATATTCTAGAGAGTTGTTCATATTAGATGGTCCGTGCAGAGGCTTGGTGGGGCGGTGTTGGCTTCGGTTGGCGGATGTTGGGGTATTGAGCGGACGTAATGCGCCGAGGGGCTGTGCTGAGGTGCGCTGGTGAGTTGGAGGCGATGCGTTTGAACTGGGAGTTCTTAGGAGACATATGGAATATGGTATCCACAGTTTCCTCCCTCCATAATCCTGACAAGTGTCCTTTTAAGTCCATTGTTAATAAAGGCCTCCCTTCATTTTTCGAAATCACAATCCAGTCCCTGGCCAATGTTATTAACCATGTCAGATCCCCTTCTTCTTCTTTTGCTATTGGGCTTTTTAGGCCCATAATCCAAATATGGGCTAATATGTTTTTAGGTATAAACATTTAGTCCCTAGACCGTTTGACTGGGAGCTGTGAGCGAGTCAACGGTCACCTTGATATCTCGTTTTGTAATCGTTCACGTTGGACACTTTGACCACTTACCCACGTTAATTTTATCTTATTGGCTCTTGGGACGGCTACTTTACTCCTCATCGCGTCCCATCGATTTATTTTTTTTATTTTTTTGAGTTAGTAATGCAACATAGGAAATGTCTCATAATTTTCCGTTTTCTTTTCGACTGAAACCGAGGTTTAAAATAGGGACAAGTAATACATAGGAACACTAGATCACGCTCTTAATGAGTATAACTCTACCACCCTAATTAGTTAAGTATTTCCTTTGCCATGAACTTAGTCATTTCTGAAATTTCTTTTAAACGACCTCCCAAAGAATGTCCCATTTTAATTTTAAACTTTTAAATTTTCTTATACAACTTGGAGGTTCCAAAACTTCAATTATTACATTGACATAATGTTAGGGCATTGCTCCGTCAAACCCACTAGCTTTGGTATGTCAAGCTAGTAGTAAAGTATAGATGTCAAAACACAATTCTTGATTTAGCCTACTAGAGTTTAGATTTCGGAATTGGGATATAGACAAAGTAGTGGAGACCTTGAAGAAGAAGACAGAGATTACCAAGAAGACATCATATATTCTTCATCGACAAAAGGTTAGTAGGAGTAGGGACATTATATGAAATTTTTTCGATTCTACTTATTCTATCTTTCGAAATAGTCGGCTACTTTAGTAGAGATACTAATAGCGATTGAGATTGACATCATATATGCTATCTTGTCTACATAACAATGTTTTATATTGGTATACATTCCCGGTATACTAAGTTACAAGATGCACGAGATAGATTCAATACACTTTCACAATGATTTGCTTGCAAGTCACATGTAGGAGAATAGATGAATCTAAGGAGTACTCTAAGAGAAGATTCCATGGATTATAGTTGTGGACGTCTACACGTCTAAGTATGGAAATTGGCCCAGCCCAAGTACTTTCCAGCGTCCAGTTAAACCCTAGTTTGGAACTAGGCGGTTCGCGAACTGGTTCGCGCATAATTGCTCCGGATTTTCCTCCTGAGTTCCAAAATATCAATCTGTACGCGTACATGTACGTGAACTTGCAGGTTCGATGTATTTGGCCTAGATTCGAAGTCCAGTCGGTTCGCGAACCGTCTGGTGATTATCTTCGGGATAATTACGCGGAATTTAACTAGATAACTCCTTGTCTCTTAGTTGGACTAAAGCCTTATCACGAGAAAATCTTATGTGGTCCATCTAACGAATCTCAATGAGTCAATAAGATTATGGTGTTCTCATTTTCATTGGATCTCTATCTTGAAGTGGTTTAGAGCTAACAACCACTTGGCAGATAAATGATTTGGCAGATAAATGATCAAAGATTTCCAAATGAGATTAACCTAAGATTTTTTTGTGTGCAAGCTAAGTAACGAGTTCATTTTGCACGGGCACTAGCTAACTTGTAGCACAAGTAATCTGCTGCTTTATCTCAAAGCAACCTATCTTATTGAGAGCTATAAATAGAGGGTTAAAGAACGAAAACCACAAGCATCAAGCATACGTGAAATTTCTTTGTGGAATTGATCGTAAACTCTTTGCACTTCGGTATAATCTTGTTGTGGTAGTTATCCTCTATTAGGTAGAAGTTCCTGTGTCTGTATAAAATCTGCTTAGTGATTCTATACCCAACAACCATTAGATTTGATCCAGAGTAAAGAGGTGAAAAAGTGATTTTTAGTATAAAACCGTACTACGAGCAACTAAACACAAATGACTCGATCAGAAATGACTCACGAATAAACAATGGATAAAGAGTAAAGATCAAAACGTTCATTGGAGGTAATGTATTTCTCTGATTAATTCTATATGGATCATGTGCTCAAAGACCAGAGGAGATTATACATGACTTACTAACCTAGTCCCTCTCAAAAAGCCCCAATTTTACCAAAAAATCCAACCCTTACAATTGAGCCCGAGCTCGCCTCTTATAGTGCGAAATACAACGGTGGGAGACAGCTAATAAGACAAACTACACAATCGTGGGTGTCAGAAGTTGTCGAGTAAGTTGGTGCTCATCGAGATGGCATCGAGGCTAGAACTGATTATTACATCCTTCGGTAATCTTTTCTCGAGGATGTGTATCGAGTCGTCCTCTTCGAAGTCCTCCAAGTTGCCTTCGATCTCGCGCACACCTTTTGATATATTCGATTAAGACAACACACTGACGTACGATATCTTCTGGATTGTATCCCATACTTCGTCCTTCTTCACTTTTATTCTACTCCTTCTCCAGGATGCTGACACGTGCTTCGATAGGTTTATACCCCTACAGTTTGCTTCTTTCCTTATTCGAAGATTGAAAATATTCATAGAAGGAAACTTATAGTATTCCAACTTCCTCAACACGTGTCCAGCTTTTAATTTCGCAACTGACACACGTTAGCCCCTTATTCAGAAACGTCGCCCCTTTCTACCTCCTGACCTGCTATACCGGTTCCCCCTATTTCCCTATTAAACTAAACTTCTCCCTCATTTTGAAGCTTTTATTTCCTTTTCAGATTTCTTTTTCAGCAAAACCTTATGTTTCAAGTAGCCTTCTTTGTCCCTCATTTTCTTCCTTAATTCTTCTTTCTTTGCTTCTTGCTTTCGAACCTTGATAATTGTGAGTTTTCCGATCTGTTATCCGTACTCTGTTCTTGGTTTTTCCTTTAACTAACTTCGTATGCTACTGTATTTCAGGCACCCAAAAAGAATGTTGATTATAAACTTTCCTAGGAGGAGAGAGCTAGACTTCTAGGGTACAAGAAGGAACTTTTTCCTTATAGCGAGATCGCATATCCAACGGTTTTGTCCCTTGAGTTGCTTGTTGAACATGACTGCAATGCCCAACAGATCATAGTTTCTGGCGAGCAGTTGGGTGCTGGTCTGCCTATTCCCTTGCACAATCCATCGAATCCGCTGTTTTATAAAATTTATTCCAGGATTGACCCACATCGATGTGTGATGCAATTAACTTGTAATTCGATCCGGCTGCTCAGTGAATGGGTGGCTCGTTCCGAGGGTAGATCGAACTACTACACGTCTTTCCCGAAGGAATCGAATCCTCCTGCATTCAGGACTGCAGATAATTTCTTTGAACATTATCAGGTTGAAATGGGCTTAAATAAAGAGGTTGCTCCCTGGGGCGTGAGATTCAAAAAGTTTGTGGGTAAAGTGCATGTTCTCGAGGATGTGGACCCAACTGGATCGAGTACGGACAGACTGCTTCGTCATTATAGTGATGATGTGTGGTTTACCAAGCCTATGTTCATCGAGGGGCCTGTTCTATATGGTTTTGTTGATGCAGGAAAGAAGGTTGCCCGTACCGGCTTCGAGAGTGGTCACGACTTCCCAGTTGTTGATTACTTTAAAATTCGTTTTTCTGAAGACGAGCAGAAAGAGTCCCAAAGAAGGATTTCTGCTGTGAAAGCGAAAGTAAGTTTCTCTTTTGTACCTTTTTGTTTCCTTTAGCTGATTTCTTACACTTCTTTGTACTTTCAGAAAGGAAAGGATAAAGATCAAAATGATGGTTCTAAGAAGAAGAACAGGAAGTCTAAGCGAGCCACTGCTGGAAAGGAGGCAAGTAATCAGGTAACAAACACTACCCGCCTCAGCCATGCCATGGGTATGAATACCTGCCTCTGTTTGTTTCCTGATGAGTTGGCTGCTATTCAGCAGGGCGAGGTTGTTCTCGAGGTGGATGGTGATGGAGATATGATAGAGTTTGAAATTCGAAAGTACGCATTCTGAGATAACCATTTTTAGGTTTCGAAATCTACATACTGTTTGGCAAAAACCAAATTAAGGTTTCGGATCCTAAAGCTTCATATATGACCAGAACTGAATTAAGGTTCCCAAATCAAGTTTCCACATAGCGAAACCAAAACTAGGTTTCGAACTCTAGATTATGTTTAACAAAACCTTGGTTAAGGATCGAAACAAGACACTGTTTTAGGTGTAAAACAATAAAGAGAATACGAGGGGTAAAGTATGAAGTTGTAATGGTATTTGAGAGGTCAAGATCGAACAAGACTCGCCTAAACCAAGAAATGGCCGTTCGAGTATTGCTTCAGTTACAAGAAGAGGTTTAAGGGAGGGAAGTCGAGAAAGATGAGATCAAAGAATTGCTATGATTTCTGTGATGTTGTGAATAAAGTTGCTAAAAGAATGGATATTCAGTTCTCACTAGATATTGAATGCTGAATGAGAAGAGTTAATCAATTATCGATGAGATGAATTGATTGTACTGCACTGAATTGAACTGTTTGTTCTGTTGAACTTGAACTGTTTTTCCAAACTGGTCGAGTGACCTATTTATAGCAATAGAATTCCAACTGATCTCGTAAGAAGTGGAAGAAGTGGAAGAGTGGGAGTGTGGAGTAAGTGGAACCAGTTGTTAAG
>JAJJMA010095060.1:0-13504 GCA_023529015.1 Papaver nudicaule
CCGTGTATATCCAAGATCAGGCCAAGGAATGGCCGTGTATATCCAAGTGTCAAGGCAAGCTAATGATCGTGTATATCCAAGGTTAGGGCAAGCTAAAGATCGTGTATATCCAAAGTCTAAGGCAGGGAAAGGCCGTGGGCCTCCAAAGACTAAGGCAAGGAGAATGTCGTGGGCATCCAAGGATTAGACGAGCTAAAAGATGTGGATACCCAAAGTTAGGCCAAGGGAGTGGCGTGGACATCCAAAGCTAGGCCAAGGAGTTGGTCGTGGATACCCAAAGGTAAGCCAAGGTATGGCCGTGAGCATCTAAAAGCTTGTGGCGTGAATTGCCTAGGGTTTGGCTCGAGCATGAGCTAGGCTAATGCGCATACGTAGGTATTTTTACGTATAGGCTAGGGATATGGACCATGCTACTAGGCTAGGGTCGTGAGATATCAAAATACAGCTAATGGTAATTAAATATCTTATCCCTATTGTAAAAATAAATTCATACCTTATCTCGAGCTATTCCAGGATGCCAGAAATTGATGCGAAATTACTCCTGTGACCTCCTCGCCAAAAACCACCATCAACAGCAGGTACTTTGAAGTTTAATAATAAAAATGAAGCAATTTACAACTCAATTCATCACTTGGCAACTCTCGGAGTCAATGGTCTCGAGTACAAGAAGAATGCAAGGTTCAAAAGTGTCGCGAAATAAGAATTACTGGGGGCAGCCCTTCTTTGTTAAACACCAGCCCTGTTATTCCCAACCTCAGCGCATAGTTAAGGGGCACCTTACAACAGGCCCAATTCAACAGGGCCAATTTCAGTTTTGTATATTCAGTTCAGGGACGGAGATTTGGAGATGGGAAATTGTTCGAAGATGATGAGTGGTGATGTATGTCGAAGTTAGGGCATTTCAAGAGAAGGTATTTCATGGGTCTCTGCTGGATTTTGTTTAGGAAGTCGATTTGGGGGAATTTCCGACGGCATATGCCATTGATGGTCGGGTCTCTGTATTGTGGATGAAAATAAGAAGGAAGAGAGCGTGTAATTGGCACATGCCAAGACAGAATGTTTTGTCGGTCTTCCGGAACTGACAGCTTATTGGTGGCCCATTTGGTGTTGGGTTCGAGTTGTCTGCGCTGGGCCTCGAGTTCAGGTGTAGGAAATATTGTTTTGGAAAAGGTTTCTGATATATATATCAGGGGTCTTGTTAACTTGTGCACCCATGTACAAGTTAAGAGCTTTTAAATATTATTATTTTTTTCTTGTATTTCTAAATCGGTATGAAAATCATAATTAATCTCGGTTAACCAAATTACATATCAAAAACAGCTATTTTTCCAAATCTACCCTTTAATTAAAAATTAATAATAATCTTTAGTTGTTGTTATCACTTGACTAATTAATCTCTCCGTCTTCCCATCTCAAAATTGGATTGTCATCTCCACTTTCTTATGCATCAAAACCAGTTGAGCTCAATTGTTTAAACCAATAGACTTCGAGATTCATGTTTTTAGTGATCATCAGATTAGGATGACATGATTAAAATATTTGGTTTAAAATCAGACCTTAAAATTTCAGACTGATTAATAAGAAAGTAAAGGCTCGAGATCAATCAATTTGTGATCAATACCTTCTCCAATAGAAATTGTTACCGATTCATCAATCAATGAACGGGGGAGATTCATTTAATAAACAGACAGAGAAACCTTCGGGTAATGATGAAGAAACTCAAGCGAAAGACAGCCAAGAAGATTATGAAATTGGAAAACGGTAATAATAAAGTAAGAAATGATGATGTTAGGAAGATGTTTTATGCCCGATGTACTTGTTGATTCGTTGTCTTCCTAAGAGACGGATTTCATATGATTATAAACCTAAAAATTGGTGTCTTACAGGAAACATTCAAGGAATTGATAAAAATCGCCAGCCCATAACAAATTCAATATCAACTTATAAGTTCGGATCTGCTAAAGAAAACAACCATTTGGCAGACCTTATGTACAAAAGCTTCCATCAAAAATTAAAAGAAAAATAAAGTCTTTCCCAATTTATGAGATCTCGTATTTTGAAATGTGTTTAGGTTTTGACAAATTGGGAAGAATCAGGAAGAACTCAACTGGGCAAAGAAAGAGAAAGAGTTGGAAGTGAGAAGATGGGTAATTATGGAGATTAGTTTTAATTTATTATGTTAATCTTATTTTGCCGAGGCATCCCATAGTTCTATAAAAAGTTATAAAATCAATTAAGAAAAGGTCATTTATACCCCTGTTATCTTGTGCACCCATGCACAAGATAACAAAACCCATATATCAGTTCACGCATCAGGAGGGGGACAGAAGTTTTTGGAGGAGTTTTTGGACGCACAGAGGCAGTTTTACGCAAGGGTTTCACGCACACCAAGTTGGAGCTTTACAACAAAGGGGTTTTATGATTTTTATTTTCTTTATATCTTTTGATGAATTTCAATAAGAACATGAGTAGCTAAATATTCTTTTATTTGGTTAAGGATGTAACCTAAATCATGAACATGTTGTTTGATTTTTGTCATTCACTCTCTTATTTGTCGCTCTTGTTTTACTGTTCTTAGATGATCATGACTATTGTACATGAGGATTGATGACTTGTTAGTTAGTATATTCAAAGTCGCGAATTGAATATCTAGATAACTTGTCTAAAGCTAATTAGAATTCTTAGGTAATTTTATCAAGAAGTCTAATAATAAGTAGTATATTGTGATCACTAGCGGTGCGAATCGTGAAGGAAGTCACAAGTAAAACTTGACCTTAGGTTAAATACATAATGATTGTTAATGTGTTGCCTTTGATTAACCCGTTTCACAGACCTTAATGTTTTTCTCAAATTAAATCTTTTAGTGGTTGCACTAGGTTGTTTGTCAAATATAATGCATGTATGAGCGATTGCAGTATGTGTTGATTTGTGGAAACATAACGAAGTGTTGACACCGATTGGGGACACTTTAGGGTTATTGATTACAGAGTGAGTGAATGATGATATTGATGCTTGATTGAATAACATGCTAGCGATGGATGACGAATTCCTTAACCAATCTTTTCCTCTGATATTTTCCTAAAAACACTTTCAACTTTAATTTTCAGTTTATTTATTTTATTGCACAACAAAATTCCCCCTGGTTACTTCAGTTTTCAGTTACAAATAACAACCAATTCCTCTCTGTGGATCGAACTTGTTCTTATTGCTATACTCGTATTTATATTAGTGAAGTAAAAAAACTTGAAATATTTGTGCTGGTTGACAACCGATCAAATGGCTACCTAAATAGGGTTGTGGTGGATTATCTTGTTAAGAACTTACATAAAGATTATTGGTGACTACGCACTGCAAGAAAGGGTGGATATGCCGACTGGCATAAAAATGATCTTACATTTGTGTCTAGCTGATGGATTTGACATGTTCCCTTCTCTCTTAGTCACCGATGGCTCTTGTATGATTGACCATCGAATGGGCATCCATGGCCATCCTCTTGAAGTCCAAGTATGTTCTGCTTGCACAATTGTACCTATAAAGGTTGACCGATATGTTCCATTCATTATGAAATCAAAATGATTTTCATTTAGCATTTGTTTCTTGCGTTGTAGGCCTTGTTTTACGCAGCTCTACGGAGCGCAAAAGAAATGCTTGCCAAGGATGAGGGATCGAAGAATCTTGTGTAAGCCATTAACAACAGACTTAGTGCATTGTCGTTTCATATCAGAGAATATTACTGGGTTGACATGAAAAAGATAAACGAAATATATTGTTACAAAACTAAGGAATACTCTCAAGATGCAACCAACAAGTTCAACATAATATCCCGAGCAAACGGTGGATCCTGGCCAACTCTACAGACGTGGACAGTAGCTGGGTTCCTAGCTTCTAAAATGCTCCTGGAGAAACCAGATTTGGTGCCTTATTTGATTTGGGAGGAAGATCCCGAGTTATTGGAGACCTGTGTTTGTGTGCTGAGCAAAAGTAGTCGAAGCAAGTGCTCCCGTACTGCCGCCAGATCACAGGTCACGCGTGGAGGTATAAGGTTTAGTAGTGCACCAGCTTGGGTATCAGATAAGTTACCTCCTGCAGAGCCACTCTGAACATTTTTATTCCAGACTTGATAAGCAAGGAGAGTGTTTTAAGCTTGGTTATCGGATAAGTTGCCTCCTGCACAATCATTTGGAAGTTAGCTTCATCATTCTGTGAAGCTCAATTTAGTAGCTAAGATTGTAAGTCATTTTGGGGGTATTCTGGAGATGAATTTCTTGTTGTATGTTTGTCGGTTAAATTTTTACGTTGTGGGTAAGCAAGAAACTGTAGGTATTTTAGGTACTTTGTTTGGAAGTTATTGTTGTTGCACTTGCACAGTTACTTCCATCGCCAAAACATTTTGGGGATATATTTATTCGGCCCATAAATTGATGCATCGAATGGGTCGAATGTATATTCAGCCCATAAATTGATATATCGAATGGGCCGAATGCATATTCGGCCCATAACTATTTTTCTATTTTTTAGCCGAATATAAATTCAGCCATGACATTCGGCTCATTCTATGGTTGATCGTGTGAGCCGAATGTACATTCGGCTTGAAACTCTTAGGAGACGAATACACATTCGGATGCAACCTATACGAGCCGAATGTGACCTTTCACATATATATATGGGTTTCCTATTCGGCTCCTAATGAGGGCCGAATAATTCTTGGTTTCACACGTTCGGCTTTCTTAGTAGTGGCCGAATATGGCTCTGGTGAGACATAAAAGTCTCACCTTTAGATCGATTAAGGGTATAGAAAGGTGATTAAACATGATATTGAAGTATATATGTGTATTAGAAGCATTGGGTTCATCATACAATTGCTCATCTTCCGGATTTGGGACATAAAATTCGTCGATATCGTCATTTTGCTCTTGAGTTTCCGGTGGAGTGAAACGTTTCGTTGCGACAAAGAATCTCCCATGTACGGATCTCTCGCGAAGGGAACGAATATTTTCGTAGATTTCTTACATGGAGGTTCCCAAACATCTCACACAACACACGAATCACACCAAAAACCCAAAGTTTTTCATTTTTTCCCTCTTTTTCTTCTCTCTCAACCTAAAAATCAAACACAAAAATCTGATTTTCTCTCTCTAAAATTAATCTAAACACTAATCATATAGTTTACTCTAATCTTATTATTAACACTAATGTAATGATCAGGACTAATGCAATAAGGGTAGTTTAGTATTTAAAAAAGTTGAAAAACTAAGTGAAGCACCAACATTACTAGTTGGAGGTACTAAAGGAGGGGAGGTAGAATTTAGAGAGGGCTCAAAGCACGTTTCTAGATTTCGGTGGGGTATGTAATTTGTTTATGTCAAGCCCACTCACCTCTCACTACTATTGCTTTTGTAATTCAGATGGGCTTGAGCCCATTTGTGCTAAGATATTGCTTTAATCCTGTGTAGTTCAAATTTTGGTGTGCAGTATCAACATTTTATGTAGTCTATCTTTCTGTTTTCTTCAAAGTGCTTCGGTTAATTATTTTAATTTATTAATTATGATCACATGTTTTATCTCTGTGTATAACATGTTTGCAAAAATGATACTTAGTGGTTTAGTTGGTTTAAGTTTTGTGCTTTGCCAATTTTTTACTAGTCCAAATTAAATGATGGGCGTTACGTCGAAATATATGTTTTGGGTGATGATTATGAGCCTAGCGAAATTTTCGATCCTAAATTTGTATGTTGATGTAATTTTTATCAATTAGATTTTGAGACAGTAGTGTTATGTACACATAGTAATAATGTCATCTTTTGTGTGCTATAAACGTGTAGAAATGGCTACCAAGAATGTGATTGGTGATCTTACTAAGGGTGACAAACTTGATGGGAAGAACTATGACATCTGGCATAGGAAAATTACTTACTTGTTGAATTCAGAAGAGCAAATGGAACTTCTTACCACTGAAATGATTTCACCTGAAGAAGGTAATACTGCTCAACACCGTCGTGACCTTGAGGCCTACAATGCTTGGTTCAAGAAAGATCGCAATGCACGCTATACTATATTGAGTAGCATGCATGATGATCTTATTGGAGAATATAAGGATTTTCCAACAGCAAAACAAATGTGGGATCAGTTAAAATTTGACTTTGGTGGTACATCCACCACTAGACTTCGCAGCTTAGTGCTGAAGTTTGAAGTATATCGGAAAGATCCCAAGCACACGATGACTGAACACCTTAGGGTGATGTCGTCGATGTTTCGTGAGTTGAAATCTGCTGGGAATGTTCTTACTGATGAACAACAAGTTTTAGCAGTGATAAGGTCACTGCCTGATTCTTGGATGCATGTGAAGCAAATTTTGACTCATAATGATAGCATCAAGAATTTTTCTGACGTCTCCAAACACGTTGAGCTTGAGGTTGAGTGCCAAGAGGCGACACGTACGGCTACCTTGTATACTCAAGGTGAGCGCAAACCACAGGGTAAGCGCAAGAACAATGGCCAAAAGGATAAGGATGTTAGCAAGGCAGAAAAGAAAACTAATCGCCTTCGTGGCAAGCGAGCTGGGAAAAAGGATAAATCAAAATTGAAATGCTATAATTGTGGAAACAAGGGACATTTTGGCCATGAATGCACTGAGCCGAAAAAGGTACCTTTTTCACCTAACTCTGTAAATATTTGTGTTTGTACAATGTATTGGTTGCTCATTCTCTCCTGAATGGATTGTAGGTACGGGAACAACAAGACATGTAGCTCGAGATCGAGCAGGGTTCGTAGATTATCGACGTCTTTCACGTGGTACACAAAAAGTCTATATGGGCAATGGCACAAGTGAGGAAGCTGTGGGAGTTGGTACCTATCAATTTTCTATGCGCTCTGGACGCATTTTAACACTTCATGATGTGCTTTATGTACCTGAAATTCATAAAAATTTACTTTCAGTTATTGCACTTCTTGATTTTGGATATTCTCTTAGAATTGAGAACGGTAGATTGGACATCATTTTTGATAGTATTTTTTTTGGACATGGTTATTTAAGTAGTAACTTCTTTAAATTAGATTTGTTTCATTCTATTTCTTCTGATGTTTTGGTGACTGATGCTAGTAGTAGTAATGTTGTTGATTGTATGACTTGGCATGCTAGACTAGGTCACATCGGTCAAGATAAGATGACTCGATTAGCTCTAGAAGGTCTTTTGGGCTCACTCGCTAAAGTCTCTTTGCCCGTATGTGAACCTTGTCTAGAAGGCAAAGCTTGTCGAAAGCCTTTTGGTAAGGCTAAACGTGCTACTCAACCCCTTGAGTTGGTACATTCTGATATTTGTGGACCTATGAATGTTAAAGCTAGACATGGTTATTCTTATTTTCTTACACTTATTGATGATTATACGCGATTTGGTTATGTATATTTGATCGCTCACCGCTATGAAGCTTTGGATTGTTTCAAACGCTTTGTAGCAGAGGTTGAGAATCAAACTGAGAAGAGTGTAAATTAAGAATCTCCGTACTGATCGTGGACGCGAATATTTATCTGATATGTTCAAAGATTTTTGTGAGAACAGGGAAATAACGAGACATCTTACTATTCCTTACACTCCGCAGCAAAACGGTGTTGCAGAGAGAAGGAATAAAACGTTACTGGATATGGTTAGATCAATGATAGCGCAGGCCAACATCCCAATATCTTTCTGGGGGGATGCTATAATGGTTGCTGCTTACATTTTGAACCGTGTCCCTTCACAGTCAGTTCCTACTACACCATATGAACTTTGGAAAGGCGAAAAACCCAATTTGGGAAATTTGCGACCATGGGGTTCAACTGGTTTTGTTCACAACACTTCTCATGTATATGGGAAGTTGGGGCCTAGAGCAAGAAAGCTTATCTTTATAAGGTATTCCGATTGCTCGAAGGGATATGTGATGTATGGTGAACATCCAAATGGAGGAATGACTGAGGTAGAGTCCAGACATTGAAAATGATTTTCCTTGCATCGAAGACATTAACAAGGACTTGGAACTCTTTGAAATAAAAGAGAATGATGACAGCTTGCCATCTTCTAGCGAGGGTAGGGAATTAGTTTCTCAACATATAGTCGCTGAAGATAGTGGGAGTGATCTTCATCCTAGTGGGAGTGTACCACTAGAAGTCCAAGTTCTTCAACTGTTGGTGCAAAGTATCCACCACCCACGTGTAAGCACAAGAGAAGGAGGAGTGAGCACCAGAAGTCTCAGAAGGATGAGTGAGCACCAGATGAGTGAGAACCAAAGGTCTCACAGATGAGTGAGAACCAATGGTCTCACAGAAGAGTGAGAGAACAAAGGTCTCACAGAAGAGTGAGAGAACAATGGTCTCACAGAAGAGTGAGAGAACAAAGGTCTCACAGAAGAGTGAGAGAACAATGGTCTCACAGAAGAGTGAGAGAACAAAGGTCTCACTGAAGAGTGAGAGAACAAAGGTCTCACAGAAGAGTGAGAGAACAATGGTCTCAGAAGAGTGAGCCGCACACAGAAGAAGACTTTAGTTGTAAGTAAGCAAGAAGCCGCAGACTAAGAAAAGAGGGCCGCACTGATAAGGGAGGTGTGAGGACCCCACCAGGTGTGAACGCAAATAAGAGTAGGAACCGCCTTAATCATGATAGGAAGGCAACACATGGCGCAAGATTAAAGTCTTCACCAACACATGGCACAAGACCAAGCAACTAAGTAAGGAAGATAGGATAATTACTTAGAGATATGGATTTGTGTGGTGGAAAAAGGAGTGATGTGTTCCTTTCTCTACCACTCCCTCATGAAGATATTTATGAAGATATTTGTACTATAAATAGAGAGCTTTGTAGAGTAAAGAGGGGGAGATCTTTGGGTGAGAGGTGAGGAATGGTATGGTCTCACTATACTACTCCCTCACACACAAAGATTGAGAACCTATCTATGGAAAATTATACTTTGTAATGAAACCACCATCAATACTACATCATGTTATTTTATCATGTCTTAACACTTATATTATGTCTCAGCACTTATATTTATATATCCAAATTCAGGTCTCAGCACTTATATTTGTATATCTAAATTCATGTCTTTACATTATGTTTACATCTTATAAATATGTTTACTATACATACAAATTGGTTGTTTTGTGCTAAAATCATAGGATACTTTTTGGCACAAACAGTTTGGCGCTAGAAACATGGACGATTAAAACAACTTCGGTTTGCCTATGCTTTGGAGGTCCGAAAAGAAAGACCTATGAGTTTCGGCAGCAGATTCTATGCGAGTACAATTCTTGCGAGTTCAGTAGTAGACCTGGTTGATTTAGAGCCTCCAAGGGTATCTTCTTCCACTAAATTTGGGTCTCAGGAAACAAACTTATCGGTTTCAACTCAAGCTCCTCAAGCACCAGTAGAGGAGAACACAAAAAAGGAGAATGTGAAAGAATTTCGGAAGGAAAACCTCAATACCAGTGAAGTCGAAGTTCCTCTTCTACAATGAAGATCCAGCAAGAAAAAAAAAAATCTCTTCTTATCTCTTTTACTTTATTTTTAATGTCTCCTTGGAGAAAAATTCTTTATTTTTAAGGTCTCCTTTTCTTCCATAAAAGTCTGATTTTTGGGCAAAAATCTTGATGCAAAATAAAATCTGTTTATAGATCTACCCGCAGTAGACATCAAAGAACAAACCCATTTCAAGTTTTGAAAAAACTTAGTATAATTTCACTTCAATTGGATTTTCGGGTTTTCTTCTGTGAACAACAAAAAGCAGAAGAAATACTTTATTGATGACTAATCGTTCAATTCGTTGGCTTGCAGCAACATCAGTTTGAAATTTCCAGTTAGCTCGTGCCAATGATGGAAATAAAGCATAGTCTTCGTTCTCACTGCCAACTGCGTGGAAATTCAACCTGATAAGAAAGTAGCTGGAATCGTGAAGCACCCAAAGAAGTTTTTCGCAAAGATTCAGAAAAGATTCAGCAAAGAAGATATCAAAGAAATCTAAGGTTAAAGCTTTCATTAAGGTTGTCAACTACCACCACACCATGCCTACTCGTTACGCTCTGAATGTGGATCTAAAAGATGTTTCTGCTGACGCATTGAGGTTAAGGGATAAGAAGGTTACGGCCGCTAAGGAGACAAAGAAATAAGAAAAATATTCTTCTGATGTGCTTGATTTGTTGAATGAATGGTAATAATTGCAGGGACGGAGTTGTGTGAGATCAAAGAAACAAGAAGAACTCATCAAATTCGAAATAGCCATCATGCATACTATCTGTTTGATAAAATGTTCAAACCAGACTACTTCTGCCATTGCCAACTACAAGCTGCTCCTACCCGCATATCTGCCATGATGTAGATGCAACCGACGCCACCTTACACTGCTGCCCTTGCACATCTGAGGCTTGATTACATCACAGAAGTCTCCACTCTTCAGTTTGGGAATCACAGAAGACTCCACAGTTAAATCTGGATCTTGCTGCGTGCCTGGAATCAAAGTCCTTGCATCCCCAAATGCCACAGAGAAGAAAAGACGGCCTAGTTTTCTATTTTTTGTGCAGATACAGACAAAGCCTCACTGCCAAAGAGCCGCACTAAAAGAATCCCAACTCGAAGCTGCTTCTAACCCTCATATGATTGTTTACAGGTTCATTATCTGTTCCTAAGCGCAACCACATGCAACCAAGGGAAAAGCTCTATTCACTTTTCCACCTGATGCTGCTCCTATCCTCATCTATGCCCTCACTGCACTAAGAAGAAACCTTCCTGCCATGTTCATTAGCCTAGTTTCCTGCACTCAAAGTCTATCGCAGATAGATGAATTGCTGCAATCCTTAATTGGTGTATTACAGCTACCACACCTGATGTAGAGTTGCTGGGGCATGACTGCTTTTGGTTATGAAATTCTTTGTTTTAAGTTTGTGCAGGTTCCTTGTTTATGAGAAGACTGCCTAGAGCCGGCAAACGACTGATTTTGTCTACGGCTAACGTGAGTGGTAGCTGGAGTAAGCATTACCGAACCCCTCACTGCCAAGAGAATCGCTCACTGCCGGATGTTCTCACCTTTATCCAAAGCTTCACAGTTTTGTGCCCTCACTCGAAAGAATGCCACTCCTGCGCTATCAACTATCATAGCTCATGCACTATCGTTAATGATGGCTATGAAGTTTTTGTTCTTGTGCAGGTTCATAGTCAGCAAAATTGGACTTCACAGCCGTGAAGGGCATACTCACCCTATCTACGACTCAAAGTTGCTCCTGCACGCACTTTCCAGCCAAAGAAGATGAGCTTGAAGAAACTAAAGAATTGGAATTTGGGTTCTGCTGCTGTTGTTGCTGTTGTTGATTGTTTATTGCTGCTGCTACGAAGCCACAATACTTAAAGAATGCTTTGCCTGCTTGGTGCTCTGAACTCAAAGAATCCCACTCCAGAAAGGCCAAAGCTCCACTGCTGCACCTGTTCTTCCCCTCACTACAGTCAAAACTGCTGATACCTGCACATCCATTGCACGAACTCGCTCAATAAGTCATTATTTCTTTTGTATGCAGGATTAGTGCTGAGGCAGGATTCGTTTTGTATGTAGTTTTCCTTATTACATTTTGTATGCAGGTTTACTTTTGAAGCACGCAAGAACTGAGCCTAACTCCGAGTTAGCAGTAAAGACCCATTACCAAGCGCTCTCATTGAGAGAAATCCTCACTGCTGCTGCTCCCACGCATTTCTGCCCTCATCAATGGAGTTGGTGATAGTGATACATGTAAAGAACGACTACGCAATGGAGATATTGGCCACAAATTGTGCTTTGTTCTTGGTGGATGCATGACCAGAGTAGCCTGGTGATCTTGAAACCCTCACCTAGCGCCTGTCAATGGTGGATGCAGATACACGCACCAAGCAATGCAAAAGTTCCAGCACCTGATGCTACCTTTTGCCCCTACGCATAGTGATGCTAAAGACCATGATACTGCCTATGGGTTTTACGAGCTCACAGGTGTGCTGCAACCCTCGCACCTGCCTCTACGAGCTGCCGCAATTCCTAATTGATGTACTACAGCTATAACACTTGAGGCGACGATGGTGCTATAAATGCTATGTTACCCACTAATGGTGGTTGCCCCTAGCAATAAATTTCTTTGTCTTGATTTTGTGCAGGTCTACGACCAACAAGAGAATCCACACTATAAACTAGGACACTCCCTCACCTGTTACAGCTGCAAGTAAGACCGCACCGCAGAAGATGCTCATGTCTAGGGAATGAATCCATGACTCCAACACGAGCTCATCTTGAACGCATCTGGGAAAGTAGATCCTCACTGCCTGAGCTCTCACCAGAAAAGATGTCTCGCCGCCTGGTACTTCCCGCACTACTGAAGCTTACAAAGAACGGGGTGATACACACAAAGAATTAAATGCACATGGAGATATTTGCAAAAAATGGTACTTTGTTTTAATATTGTGCAGGTACTACTTGACTAATGAAAGGGAAACACCACTACCAAGCTTAAGGAATGGAGAAGTATGCCTGAAACTCTTGCAACTAGTACCCACACTTGACTATGCCTCACACCCACATCTGAATTCCTCTCCTGCAAAACTACTTCCTACCCCTGATGTTACTATTCCTTCACGCGGAGAGTAAAGCCAAAGATAATGTTCCTGTCTACTTGATGATACCAAAGTTCATGTCATCCCCAACCTGCTGTGCACCTACTGCTAGTAAAGCAGCTACTGTACCTAAAGCTACTGTACAAATGACGAATGAAGAAACGCGCAACCAAAGAAATCAGCGGCTCGATCCTCTCAACTAAGGAACACATCAAGGGACCATCTGTTATCTACAAACATTGGTGTAAGAAAGCCAAGGATATACAACTAAAGGGGAGCAGCAAAATCAAGAAATACTGCCAGCTCCTAGCTACTTGTTTTATTGTTTTTCATTTCTGTACAGGTCCATGACTCTCAAATGGATTATATTGTTCAGGGAGTGGGGCAAAGTTTTGTTCAGGGAGTATAATTTTTGCTTTTACAAGCTTTAATTCTCACACTTCATAAAAGCAAAAAGGGGCCACCATATGTCTAAAAAAAAAAAAAAAAAAGGGTGTCCGCACCAGAAAATGTACTCACTGATCACATTCAGTGTAGGTCCTTTACTTAGCACAACCATTGTCTGAGTAAGAAACATGGGGACACAGAGGAGCACTCTAAATCTCGGGATTCGTATACACATTTCAGCTCCATCAAAGGTTACTCGAATTTTATTACAACTTGTAATATAACACACACTAATCCTAAAAATAATAAACTACGCGCACTCACTCGTTAAAACACACATTAATTAATAATAATTATAAGGTTAAAATTTTAAATAATTAATAAATTACATCCTATATATATATATACGAACTACGTAGTGCTTGATCCCTTCTTAAGGGGTACGTAGGCAGTCATATTTCATGGTTCAGCACCTAATAACAAAAGAAACAAAATAATGAGACTCAGAGTAGCCCTCTAAACTCTCAGGT